>OY978528.1:0-230000 GCA_963854835.1 Megamerina dolium
TCAGAACTGTAATATTTTGTGGTCGCTTCCTATTCCAAATTTATTCAGAACTGTAATATTTATAATCGGCTGCTTGCGATCTGTTATGATAAAATCAATTTCGTTCTTTGTTCTTTCGTAAGGACTAAGCCATGTCCATCTACTTTGAGCTTTCTTTTGAAACAATGTGTTCATTAAGTACATATTATTATGTTGTAGAAAATGTAGTAACATTTGTTGTCTTCTATCGTTTCGGCAGTCCATTCCAAATTTTCCAATAGCAGTCTCATTCATCATCATTTTGTTTTCCAACTTTGGCATTGAAATCTTCTCCAATTATAAACGTGAAATGGCAATGTTCGTCTTTTATTCCTGCCTTTTATTGTTCTTCTGTTTTGTTGTATTTATGTACGTTGATTCTTATTAAGCGTTGTTTTGTTTTTATTGACTCAACAACATTCTGGAGATTGAGGTCATTATGTACGCAATCATATCTAAATAGATTATATACTTATTTCTAAATGTCGCAAGTTTTTAATGCCAAAGTACGTGAACAAACCTAAAAACATTCTACAAAGTAAATAGAATAAGACTGATCACCACCTACAAAGAGCGTAATAAATTCGGACATTTTGTTTTTATTCTGCTGTCGCCAATCACAATCCTTGCAATATTCTTGCCAATAATAATCATGGAATATTTTCTCTACATAATATATTCCATTAAAGCCCGTTACTTTAATTGAATTTCACTCAAACGTTGATGAGAATCCGCAAATAAACCAATCAAAGCGATGCTCTCTTCGTAACCCCTAACTCTGACTAAAATCTCCAATAAGGAAAAAAAGCAATATAACAAATAACATAAAATTCGTTCATTTCTTTGTACCTCAACCATATAGTTATGTAATTCATCTGTATTGCTACTAACCTATCTGTGTAATGCTTCTGAATTCAACAAATATTATTATTTTCTTTCTATTTCGTTCTATTTTGATTTTGTCTTTAGTATTGGTAAAGAACTTCCTAGAGCTGGTGTGCGGTTTATGTGCATATGCTATTTCTTTCTTATTTACGATTTTTGTTAATATTTTGTTATCTGTTAAGTTTGGTGCATATGCTACTCCAATGTATTTGTTTTGATTTATTTAGGTTTGTTATTGTTCTAGATTTAGTCGTTGTTTGTTGTCTATGCGAGTATGGTCCTAATTTTTATGTAATTTGGCGGTTTAAATTTGTCATCTATAATGTTGTATACTCTGTGTATAATACCTGCCTATTGCTGTGCTGGATTTTTTGTTACATCGAATGATTTGAATTAAAATTCATTATCCTACCCGATGATGTATCCTTTATATACCATATATGTCGTCACTCCATCTTGTAGGTGGTCTTCCTATTTTACGTTTATCCTCTCTCAATCTCCACTCAAGGACTCTTTTAGTCCATCATCTTTTAGTCATACGAGCTACATGCCCAGCTTCTCGCCGTTTTGTTCATGTCACTCTTTCTATTATGTCTGTCACTTTCGTTTTTTCTCTCAGCGATTTATTTGTTATTCTGTCTCTTCTGGTTACCCCAAGCATTTACCTTTCCATTGCCCTCTGAGCCACTCTCAATTTATTTATTGTTCGTTTGGTCAAAGTCAATGTATCACAATCGTAGGTGATAACAGGTAGCACGCATTGATCGTATACTTTTCTTTTTAAGCACATAGGTAGCTCACTTATAAATATGTATTTCAGTTTACCAAACGCTGTCCATCCAAATCCCACTCTTCTATTTATTTCACAAGTCTGATTGTCCTTTTCAATTTTTATTTCATGTCCTAGATACTTGTAGTTAAAAACTTGCTCAATTTCTCCTCCTTCGTCCATTTCTGTGCACTATTGGTTGTCACATGTCCGCTTTCATCTTTAAGTTTAAAAATCTGATGTCTTCCTTCTGATAAATTTCTCCTCATTATTTTCATACTCTTGTTTTCTTGTATAGTTTGCTCAATTTGACAAGTGTTATATTTATGTCTTATGTCCTTTCGTATCTCCTTAGATATAATCTTATTTAACCTGCGCATCTCATGTATATCTTGCTTTTCTCGTGCCTTTCTCCTTTGCTCCATGAGCTGTTTTGTTTCCTTGCTTATTTTCTCTTCTTTATGCTTAGGCTTTCTACAATGTTGTTTCTGTGCTTCTAGTATTGCCTCGATTATATTGTTGTTTAAAGTTTCTATATCGTCCCCTTGTTGCCGATCTAAAGCCAGCCCTATTTATTGCACCTTCAAATTTTTCTTGTTCAACGGGCCATATCCATTTACTTTTGCTTTTGTAAGTTAGACTTATTAGCTTTCTCCTCTCTTGTTTTAGGTTTAATTTAACTGTGGCTCTAACCGCTCTGTGGTCGCTTCCTATTCCAAATTTATTCAGAACTGTAATATTTATAATCGGCTGCTTGCGATCTGTTATGATAAAATCAATTTCGTTCTTTGTTCTTTCGTAAGGACTAAGCCATGTCCATCTACTTTGAGCTTTCTTTTGAAACAATGTGTTCATTAAGTACATATTATTATGTTGTAGAAAATGTAGTAACATTTGTTGTCTTCTATCGTTTCGGCAGTCCATTCCAAATTTTCCAATAGCAGTCTCATTCATCATCATTTTGTTTTCCAACTTTGGCATTGAAATCTTCTCCAATTATAAACGTGAAATGGCAATGTTCGTCTTTTATTCCTGCCTTTTATTGTTCTTCTGTTTTGTTGTATTTATGTACGTTGATTCTTATTAAGCGTTGTTTTGTTTTTATTGACTCAACAACATTCTGGAGATTGAGGTCATTATGTACGCAATCATATCTAAATAGATTATATACTTATTTCTAAATGTCGCAAGTTTTTAATGCCAAAGTACGTGAACAAACCTAAAAACATTCTACAAAGTAAATAGAATAAGACTGATCACCACCTACAAAGAGCGTAATAAATTCGGACATTTTGTTTTTATTCTGCTGTCGCCAATCACAATCCTTGCAATATTCTTGCCAATAATAATCATGGAATATTTTCTCTACATAATATATTCCATTAAAGCCCGTTACTTTAATTGAATTTCACTCAAACGTTGATGAGAATCCGCAAATAAACCAATCAAAGCGATGCTCTCTTCGTAACCCCTAACTCTGACTAAAATCTCCAATAAGGAAAAAAAGCAATATAACAAATAACATAAAATTCGTTCATTTCTTTGTACCTCAACCATATAGTTATGTAATTCATCTGTATTGCTACTAACCTATCTGTGTAATGCTTCTGAATTCAACAAATATTATTATTTTCTTTCTATTTCGTTCTATTTTGATTTTGTCTTTAGTATTGGTAAAGAACTTCCTAGAGCTGGTGTGCGGTTTATGTGCATATGCTATTTCTTTCTTATTTACGATTTTTGTTAATATTTTGTTATCTGTTAAGTTTGGTGCATATGCTACTCCAATGTATTTGTTTTGATTTATTTAGGTTTGTTATTGTTCTAGATTTAGTCGTTGTTTGTTGTCTATGCGAGTATGGTCCTAATTTTTATGTAATTTGGCGGTTTAAATTTGTCATCTATAATGTTGTATACTCTGTGTATAATACCTGCCTATTGCTGTGCTGGATTTTTTGTTACATCGAATGATTTGAATTAAAATTCATTATCCTACCCGATGATGTATCCTTTATATACCATATATGTCGTCACTCCATCTTGTAGGTGGTCTTCCTATTTTACGTTTATCCTCTCTCAATCTCCACTCAAGGACTCTTTTAGTCCATCATCTTTTAGTCATACGAGCTACATGCCCAGCTTCTCGCCGTTTTGTTCATGTCACTCTTTCTATTATGTCTGTCACTTTCGTTTTTTCTCTCAGCGATTTATTTGTTATTCTGTCTCTTCTGGTTACCCCAAGCATTTACCTTTCCATTGCCCTCTGAGCCACTCTCAATTTATTTATTGTTCGTTTGGTCAAAGTCAATGTATCACAATCGTAGGTGATAACAGGTAGCACGCATTGATCGTATACTTTTCTTTTTAAGCACATAGGTAGCTCACTTATAAATATGTATTTCAGTTTACCAAACGCTGTCCATCCAAATCCCACTCTTCTATTTATTTCACAAGTCTGATTGTCCTTTTCAATTTTTATTTCATGTCCTAGATACTTGTAGTTAAAAACTTGCTCAATTTCTCCTCCTTCGTCCATTTCTGTGCACTATTGGTTGTCACATGTCCGCTTTCATCTTTAAGTTTAAAAATCTGATGTCTTCCTTCTGATAAATTTCTCCTCATTATTTTCATACTCTTGTTTTCTTGTATAGTTTGCTCAATTTGACAAGTGTTATATTTATGTCTTATGTCCTTTCGTATCTCCTTAGATATAATCTTATTTAACCTGCGCATCTCATGTATATCTTGCTTTTCTCGTGCCTTTCTCCTTTGCTCCATGAGCTGTTTTGTTTCCTTGCTTATTTTCTCTTCTTTATGCTTAGGCTTTCTACAATGTTGTTTCTGTGCTTCTAGTATTGCCTCGATTATATTGTTGTTTAAAGTTTCTATATCGTCCCCTTGTTGCCGATCTAAAGCCAGCCCTATTTATTGCACCTTCAAATTTTTCTTGTTCAACGGGCCATATCCATTTACTTTTGCTTTTGTAAGTTAGACTTATTAGCTTTCTCCTCTCTTGTTTTAGGTTTAATTTAACTGTGGCTCTAACCGCTCTGTGGTCGCTTCCTATTCCAAATTTATTCAGAACTGTAATATTTATAATCGGCTGCTTGCGATCTGTTATGATAAAATCAATTTCGTTCTTTGTTCTTTCGTAAGGACTAAGCCATGTCCATCTACTTTGAGCTTTCTTTTGAAACAATGTGTTCATTAAGTACATATTATTATGTTGTAGAAAATGTAGTAACATTTGTTGTCTTCTATCGTTTCGGCAGTCCATTCCAAATTTTCCAATAGCAGTCTCATTCATCATCATTTTGTTTTCCAACTTTGGCATTGAAATCTTCTCCAATTATAAACGTGAAATGGCAATGTTCGTCTTTTATTCCTGCCTTTTATTGTTCTTCTGTTTTGTTGTATTTATGTACGTTGATTCTTATTAAGCGTTGTTTTGTTTTTATTGACTCAACAACATTCTGGAGATTGAGGTCATTATGTACGCAATCATATCTAAATAGATTATATACTTATTTCTAAATGTCGCAAGTTTTTAATGCCAAAGTACGTGAACAAACCTAAAAACATTCTACAAAGTAAATAGAATAAGACTGATCACCACCTACAAAGAGCGTAATAAATTCGGACATTTTGTTTTTATTCTGCTGTCGCCAATCACAATCCTTGCAATATTCTTGCCAATAATAATCATGGAATATTTTCTCTACATAATATATTCCATTAAAGCCCGTTACTTTAATTGAATTTCACTCAAACGTTGATGAGAATCCGCAAATAAACCAATCAAAGCGATGCTCTCTTCGTAACCCCTAACTCTGACTAAAATCTCCAATAAGGAAAAAAAGCAATATAACAAATAACATAAAATTCGTTCATTTCTTTGTACCTCAACCATATAGTTATGTAATTCATCTGTATTGCTACTAACCTATCTGTGTAATGCTTCTGAATTCAACAAATATTATTATTTTCTTTCTATTTCGTTCTATTTTGATTTTGTCTTTAGTATTGGTAAAGAACTTCCTAGAGCTGGTGTGCGGTTTATGTGCATATGCTATTTCTTTCTTATTTACGATTTTTGTTAATATTTTGTTATCTGTTAAGTTTGGTGCATATGCTACTCCAATGTATTTGTTTTGATTTATTTAGGTTTGTTATTGTTCTAGATTTAGTCGTTGTTTGTTGTCTATGCGAGTATGGTCCTAATTTTTATGTAATTTGGCGGTTTAAATTTGTCATCTATAATGTTGTATACTCTGTGTATAATACCTGCCTATTGCTGTGCTGGATTTTTTGTTACATCGAATGATTTGAATTAAAATTCATTATCCTACCCGATGATGTATCCTTTATATACCATATATGTCGTCACTCCATCTTGTAGGTGGTCTTCCTATTTTACGTTTATCCTCTCTCAATCTCCACTCAAGGACTCTTTTAGTCCATCATCTTTTAGTCATACGAGCTACATGCCCAGCTTCTCGCCGTTTTGTTCATGTCACTCTTTCTATTATGTCTGTCACTTTCGTTTTTTCTCTCAGCGATTTATTTGTTATTCTGTCTCTTCTGGTTACCCCAAGCATTTACCTTTCCATTGCCCTCTGAGCCACTCTCAATTTATTTATTGTTCGTTTGGTCAAAGTCAATGTATCACAATCGTAGGTGATAACAGGTAGCACGCATTGATCGTATACTTTTCTTTTTAAGCACATAGGTAGCTCACTTATAAATATGTATTTCAGTTTACCAAACGCTGTCCATCCAAATCCCACTCTTCTATTTATTTCACAAGTCTGATTGTCCTTTTCAATTTTTATTTCATGTCCTAGATACTTGTAGTTAAAAACTTGCTCAATTTCTCCTCCTTCGTCCATTTCTGTGCACTATTGGTTGTCACATGTCCGCTTTCATCTTTAAGTTTAAAAATCTGATGTCTTCCTTCTGATAAATTTCTCCTCATTATTTTCATACTCTTGTTTTCTTGTATAGTTTGCTCAATTTGACAAGTGTTATATTTATGTCTTATGTCCTTTCGTATCTCCTTAGATATAATCTTATTTAACCTGCGCATCTCATGTATATCTTGCTTTTCTCGTGCCTTTCTCCTTTGCTCCATGAGCTGTTTTGTTTCCTTGCTTATTTTCTCTTCTTTATGCTTAGGCTTTCTACAATGTTGTTTCTGTGCTTCTAGTATTGCCTCGATTATATTGTTGTTTAAAGTTTCTATATCGTCCCCTTGTTGCCGATCTAAAGCCAGCCCTATTTATTGCACCTTCAAATTTTTCTTGTTCAACGGGCCATATCCATTTACTTTTGCTTTTGTAAGTTAGACTTATTAGCTTTCTCCTCTCTTGTTTTAGGTTTAATTTAACTGTGGCTCTAACCGCTCTGTGGTCGCTTCCTATTCCAAATTTATTCAGAACTGTAATATTTATAATCGGCTGCTTGCGATCTGTTATGATAAAATCAATTTCGTTCTTTGTTCTTTCGTAAGGACTAAGCCATGTCCATCTACTTTGAGCTTTCTTTTGAAACAATGTGTTCATTAAGTACATATTATTATGTTGTAGAAAATGTAGTAACATTTGTTGTCTTCTATCGTTTCGGCAGTCCATTCCAAATTTTCCAATAGCAGTCTCATTCATCATCATTTTGTTTTCCAACTTTGGCATTGAAATCTTCTCCAATTATAAACGTGAAATGGCAATGTTCGTCTTTTATTCCTGCCTTTTATTGTTCTTCTGTTTTGTTGTATTTATGTACGTTGATTCTTATTAAGCGTTGTTTTGTTTTTATTGACTCAACAACATTCTGGAGATTGAGGTCATTATGTACGCAATCATATCTAAATAGATTATATACTTATTTCTAAATGTCGCAAGTTTTTAATGCCAAAGTACGTGAACAAACCTAAAAACATTCTACAAAGTAAATAGAATAAGACTGATCACCACCTACAAAGAGCGTAATAAATTCGGACATTTTGTTTTTATTCTGCTGTCGCCAATCACAATCCTTGCAATATTCTTGCCAATAATAATCATGGAATATTTTCTCTACATAATATATTCCATTAAAGCCCGTTACTTTAATTGAATTTCACTCAAACGTTGATGAGAATCCGCAAATAAACCAATCAAAGCGATGCTCTCTTCGTAACCCCTAACTCTGACTAAAATCTCCAATAAGGAAAAAAAGCAATATAACAAATAACATAAAATTCGTTCATTTCTTTGTACCTCAACCATATAGTTATGTAATTCATCTGTATTGCTACTAACCTATCTGTGTAATGCTTCTGAATTCAACAAATATTATTATTTTCTTTCTATTTCGTTCTATTTTGATTTTGTCTTTAGTATTGGTAAAGAACTTCCTAGAGCTGGTGTGCGGTTTATGTGCATATGCTATTTCTTTCTTATTTACGATTTTTGTTAATATTTTGTTATCTGTTAAGTTTGGTGCATATGCTACTCCAATGTATTTGTTTTGATTTATTTAGGTTTGTTATTGTTCTAGATTTAGTCGTTGTTTGTTGTCTATGCGAGTATGGTCCTAATTTTTATGTAATTTGGCGGTTTAAATTTGTCATCTATAATGTTGTATACTCTGTGTATAATACCTGCCTATTGCTGTGCTGGATTTTTTGTTACATCGAATGATTTGAATTAAAATTCATTATCCTACCCGATGATGTATCCTTTATATACCATATATGTCGTCACTCCATCTTGTAGGTGGTCTTCCTATTTTACGTTTATCCTCTCTCAATCTCCACTCAAGGACTCTTTTAGTCCATCATCTTTTAGTCATACGAGCTACATGCCCAGCTTCTCGCCGTTTTGTTCATGTCACTCTTTCTATTATGTCTGTCACTTTCGTTTTTTCTCTCAGCGATTTATTTGTTATTCTGTCTCTTCTGGTTACCCCAAGCATTTACCTTTCCATTGCCCTCTGAGCCACTCTCAATTTATTTATTGTTCGTTTGGTCAAAGTCAATGTATCACAATCGTAGGTGATAACAGGTAGCACGCATTGATCGTATACTTTTCTTTTTAAGCACATAGGTAGCTCACTTATAAATATGTATTTCAGTTTACCAAACGCTGTCCATCCAAATCCCACTCTTCTATTTATTTCACAAGTCTGATTGTCCTTTTCAATTTTTATTTCATGTCCTAGATACTTGTAGTTAAAAACTTGCTCAATTTCTCCTCCTTCGTCCATTTCTGTGCACTATTGGTTGTCACATGTCCGCTTTCATCTTTAAGTTTAAAAATCTGATGTCTTCCTTCTGATAAATTTCTCCTCATTATTTTCATACTCTTGTTTTCTTGTATAGTTTGCTCAATTTGACAAGTGTTATATTTATGTCTTATGTCCTTTCGTATCTCCTTAGATATAATCTTATTTAACCTGCGCATCTCATGTATATCTTGCTTTTCTCGTGCCTTTCTCCTTTGCTCCATGAGCTGTTTTGTTTCCTTGCTTATTTTCTCTTCTTTATGCTTAGGCTTTCTACAATGTTGTTTCTGTGCTTCTAGTATTGCCTCGATTATATTGTTGTTTAAAGTTTCTATATCGTCCCCTTGTTGCCGATCTAAAGCCAGCCCTATTTATTGCACCTTCAAATTTTTCTTGTTCAACGGGCCATATCCATTTACTTTTGCTTTTGTAAGTTAGACTTATTAGCTTTCTCCTCTCTTGTTTTAGGTTTAATTTAACTGTGGCTCTAACCGCTCTGTGGTCGCTTCCTATTCCAAATTTATTCAGAACTGTAATATTTATAATCGGCTGCTTGCGATCTGTTATGATAAAATCAATTTCGTTCTTTGTTCTTTCGTAAGGACTAAGCCATGTCCATCTACTTTGAGCTTTCTTTTGAAACAATGTGTTCATTAAGTACATATTATTATGTTGTAGAAAATGTAGTAACATTTGTTGTCTTCTATCGTTTCGGCAGTCCATTCCAAATTTTCCAATAGCAGTCTCATTCATCATCATTTTGTTTTCCAACTTTGGCATTGAAATCTTCTCCAATTATAAACGTGAAATGGCAATGTTCGTCTTTTATTCCTGCCTTTTATTGTTCTTCTGTTTTGTTGTATTTATGTACGTTGATTCTTATTAAGCGTTGTTTTGTTTTTATTGACTCAACAACATTCTGGAGATTGAGGTCATTATGTACGCAATCATATCTAAATAGATTATATACTTATTTCTAAATGTCGCAAGTTTTTAATGCCAAAGTACGTGAACAAACCTAAAAACATTCTACAAAGTAAATAGAATAAGACTGATCACCACCTACAAAGAGCGTAATAAATTCGGACATTTTGTTTTTATTCTGCTGTCGCCAATCACAATCCTTGCAATATTCTTGCCAATAATAATCATGGAATATTTTCTCTACATAATATATTCCATTAAAGCCCGTTACTTTAATTGAATTTCACTCAAACGTTGATGAGAATCCGCAAATAAACCAATCAAAGCGATGCTCTCTTCGTAACCCCTAACTCTGACTAAAATCTCCAATAAGGAAAAAAAGCAATATAACAAATAACATAAAATTCGTTCATTTCTTTGTACCTCAACCATATAGTTATGTAATTCATCTGTATTGCTACTAACCTATCTGTGTAATGCTTCTGAATTCAACAAATATTATTATTTTCTTTCTATTTCGTTCTATTTTGATTTTGTCTTTAGTATTGGTAAAGAACTTCCTAGAGCTGGTGTGCGGTTTATGTGCATATGCTATTTCTTTCTTATTTACGATTTTTGTTAATATTTTGTTATCTGTTAAGTTTGGTGCATATGCTACTCCAATGTATTTGTTTTGATTTATTTAGGTTTGTTATTGTTCTAGATTTAGTCGTTGTTTGTTGTCTATGCGAGTATGGTCCTAATTTTTATGTAATTTGGCGGTTTAAATTTGTCATCTATAATGTTGTATACTCTGTGTATAATACCTGCCTATTGCTGTGCTGGATTTTTTGTTACATCGAATGATTTGAATTAAAATTCATTATCCTACCCGATGATGTATCCTTTATATACCATATATGTCGTCACTCCATCTTGTAGGTGGTCTTCCTATTTTACGTTTATCCTCTCTCAATCTCCACTCAAGGACTCTTTTAGTCCATCATCTTTTAGTCATACGAGCTACATGCCCAGCTTCTCGCCGTTTTGTTCATGTCACTCTTTCTATTATGTCTGTCACTTTCGTTTTTTCTCTCAGCGATTTATTTGTTATTCTGTCTCTTCTGGTTACCCCAAGCATTTACCTTTCCATTGCCCTCTGAGCCACTCTCAATTTATTTATTGTTCGTTTGGTCAAAGTCAATGTATCACAATCGTAGGTGATAACAGGTAGCACGCATTGATCGTATACTTTTCTTTTTAAGCACATAGGTAGCTCACTTATAAATATGTATTTCAGTTTACCAAACGCTGTCCATCCAAATCCCACTCTTCTATTTATTTCACAAGTCTGATTGTCCTTTTCAATTTTTATTTCATGTCCTAGATACTTGTAGTTAAAAACTTGCTCAATTTCTCCTCCTTCGTCCATTTCTGTGCACTATTGGTTGTCACATGTCCGCTTTCATCTTTAAGTTTAAAAATCTGATGTCTTCCTTCTGATAAATTTCTCCTCATTATTTTCATACTCTTGTTTTCTTGTATAGTTTGCTCAATTTGACAAGTGTTATATTTATGTCTTATGTCCTTTCGTATCTCCTTAGATATAATCTTATTTAACCTGCGCATCTCATGTATATCTTGCTTTTCTCGTGCCTTTCTCCTTTGCTCCATGAGCTGTTTTGTTTCCTTGCTTATTTTCTCTTCTTTATGCTTAGGCTTTCTACAATGTTGTTTCTGTGCTTCTAGTATTGCCTCGATTATATTGTTGTTTAAAGTTTCTATATCGTCCCCTTGTTGCCGATCTAAAGCCAGCCCTATTTATTGCACCTTCAAATTTTTCTTGTTCAACGGGCCATATCCATTTACTTTTGCTTTTGTAAGTTAGACTTATTAGCTTGCTCCTCTCTTGTTTTAGGTTTAATTTAACTGTGGCTCTAACCGCTCTGTGGTCGCTTCCTATTCCAAATTTATTCAGAACTGTAATATTTATAATCGGCTGCTTGCGATCTGTTATGATAAAATCAATTTCGTTCTTTGTTCTTTCGTAAGGACTAAGCCATGTCCATCTACTTTGAGCTTTCTTTTGAAACAATGTGTTCATTAAGTACATATTATTATGTTGTAGAAAATGTAGTAACATTTGTTGTCTTCTATCGTTTCGGCAGTCCATTCCAAATTTTCCAATAGCAGTCTCATTCATCATCATTTTGTTTTCCAACTTTGGCATTGAAATCTTCTCCAATTATAAACGTGAAATGGCAATGTTCGTCTTTTATTCCTGCCTTTTATTGTTCTTCTGTTTTGTTGTATTTATGTACGTTGATTCTTATTAAGCGTTGTTTTGTTTTTATTGACTCAACAACATTCTGGAGATTGAGGTCATTATGTACGCAATCATATCTAAATAGATTATATACTTATTTCTAAATGTCGCAAGTTTTTAATGCCAAAGTACGTGAACAAACCTAAAAACATTCTACAAAGTAAATAGAATAAGACTGATCACCACCTACAAAGAGCGTAATAAATTCGGACATTTTGTTTTTATTCTGCTGTCGCCAATCACAATCCTTGCAATATTCTTGCCAATAATAATCATGGAATATTTTCTCTACATAATATATTCCATTAAAGCCCGTTACTTTAATTGAATTTCACTCAAACGTTGATGAGAATCCGCAAATAAACCAATCAAAGCGATGCTCTCTTCGTAACCCCTAACTCTGACTAAAATCTCCAATAAGGAAAAAAAGCAATATAACAAATAACATAAAATTCGTTCATTTCTTTGTACCTCAACCATATAGTTATGTAATTCATCTGTATTGCTACTAACCTATCTGTGTAATGCTTCTGAATTCAACAAATATTATTATTTTCTTTCTATTTCGTTCTATTTTGATTTTGTCTTTAGTATTGGTAAAGAACTTCCTAGAGCTGGTGTGCGGTTTATGTGCATATGCTATTTCTTTCTTATTTACGATTTTTGTTAATATTTTGTTATCTGTTAAGTTTGGTGCATATGCTACTCCAATGTATTTGTTTTGATTTATTTAGGTTTGTTATTGTTCTAGATTTAGTCGTTGTTTGTTGTCTATGCGAGTATGGTCCTAATTTTTATGTAATTTGGCGGTTTAAATTTGTCATCTATAATGTTGTATACTCTGTGTATAATACCTGCCTATTGCTGTGCTGGATTTTTTGTTACATCGAATGATTTGAATTAAAATTCATTATCCTACCCGATGATGTATCCTTTATATGCCATATATGTCGTCACTCCATCTTGTAGGTGGTCTTCCTATTTTACGTTTATCCTCTCTCAATCTCCACTCAAGGACTCTTTTAGTCCATCATCTTTTAGTCATACGAGCTACATGCCCAGCTTCTCGCCGTTTTGTTCATGTCACTCTTTCTATTATGTCTGTCACTTTCGTTTTTTCTCTCAGCGATTTATTTGTTATTCTGTCTCTTCTGGTTACCCCAAGCATTTACCTTTCCATTGCCCTCTGAGCCACTCTCAATTTATTTATTGTTCGTTTGGTCAAAGTCAATGTATCACAATCGTAGGTGATAACAGGTAGCACGCATTGATCGTATACTTTTCTTTTTAAGCACATAGGTAGCTCACTTATAAATATGTATTTCAGTTTACCAAACGCTGTCCATCCAAATCCCACTCTTCTATTTATTTCACAAGTCTGATTGTCCTTTTCAATTTTTATTTCATGTCCGAGATACTTGTAGTTAAAAACTTGCTCAATTTCTCCTCCTTCGTCCATTTCTGTGCACTATTGGTTGTCACATGTCCGCTTTCATCTTTAAGTTTAAAAATCTGATGTCTTCCTTCTGATAAATTTCTCCTCATTATTTTCATACTCTTGTTTTCTTGTATAGTTTGCTCAATTTGACAAGTGTTATATTTATGTCTTATGTCCTTTCGTATCTCCTTAGATATAATCTTATTTAACCTGCGCATCTCATGTATATCTTGCTTTTCTCGTGCCTTTCTCCTTTGCTCCATGAGCTGTTTTGTTTCCTTGCTTATTTTCTCTTCTTTATGCTTAGGCTTTCTACAATGTTGTTTCTGTGCTTCTAGTATTGCCTCGATTATATTGTTGTTTAAAGTTTCTATATCGTCCCCTTGTTGCCGATCTAAAGCCAGCCCTATTTATTGCACCTTCAAATTTTTCTTGTTCAACGGGCCATATCCATTTACTTTTGCTTTTGTAAGTTAGACTTATTAGCTTGCTCCTCTCTTGTTTTAGGTTTAATTTAACTGTGGCTCTAACCGCTCTGTGGTCGCTTCCTATTCCAAATTTATTCAGAACTGTAATATTTATAATCGGCTGCTTGCGATCTGTTATGATAAAATCAATTTCGTTCTTTGTTCTTTCGTAAGGACTAAGCCATGTCCATCTACTTTGAGCTTTCTTTTGAAACAATGTGTTCATTAAGTACATATTATTATGTTGTAGAAAATGTAGTAACATTTGTTGTCTTCTATCGTTTCGGCAGTCCATTCCAAATTTTCCAATAGCAGTCTCATTCATCATCATTTTGTTTTCCAACTTTGGCATTGAAATCTTCTCCAATTATAAACGTGAAATGGCAATGTTCGTCTTTTATTCCTGCCTTTTATTGTTCTTCTGTTTTGTTGTATTTATGTACGTTGATTCTTATTAAGCGTTGTTTTGTTTTTATTGACTCAACAACATTCTGGAGATTGAGGTCATTATGTACGCAATCATATCTAAATAGATTATATACTTATTTCTAAATGTCGCAAGTTTTTAATGCCAAAGTACGTGAACAAACCTAAAAACATTCTACAAAGTAAATAGAATAAGACTGATCACCACCTACAAAGAGCGTAATAAATTCGGACATTTTGTTTTTATTCTGCTGTCGCCAATCACAATCCTTGCAATATTCTTGCCAATAATAATCATGGAATATTTTCTCTACATAATATATTCCATTAAAGCCCGTTACTTTAATTGAATTTCACTCAAACGTTGATGAGAATCCGCAAATAAACCAATCAAAGCGATGCTCTCTTCGTAACCCCTAACTCTGACTAAAATCTCCAATAAGGAAAAAAAGCAATATAACAAATAACATAAAATTCGTTCATTTCTTTGTACCTCAACCATATAGTTATGTAATTCATCTGTATTGCTACTAACCTATCTGTGTAATGCTTCTGAATTCAACAAATATTATTATTTTCTTTCTATTTCGTTCTATTTTGATTTTGTCTTTAGTATTGGTAAAGAACTTCCTAGAGCTGGTGTGCGGTTTATGTGCATATGCTATTTCTTTCTTATTTACGATTTTTGTTAATATTTTGTTATCTGTTAAGTTTGGTGCATATGCTACTCCAATGTATTTGTTTTGATTTATTTAGGTTTGTTATTGTTCTAGATTTAGTCGTTGTTTGTTGTCTATGCGAGTATGGTCCTAATTTTTATGTAATTTGGCGGTTTAAATTTGTCATCTATAATGTTGTATACTCTGTGTATAATACCTGCCTATTGCTGTGCTGGATTTTTTGTTACATCGAATGATTTGAATTAAAATTCATTATCCTACCCGATGATGTATCCTTTATATACCATATATGTCGTCACTCCATCTTGTAGGTGGTCTTCCTATTTTACGTTTATCCTCTCTCAATCTCCACTCAAGGACTCTTTTAGTCCATCATCTTTTAGTCATACGAGCTACATGCCCAGCTTCTCGCCGTTTTGTTCATGTCACTCTTTCTATTATGTCTGTCACTTTCGTTTTTTCTCTCAGCGATTTATTTGTTATTCTGTCTCTTCTGGTTACCCCAAGCATTTACCTTTCCATTGCCCTCTGAGCCACTCTCAATTTATTTATTGTTCGTTTGGTCAAAGTCAATGTATCACAATCGTAGGTGATAACAGGTAGCACGCATTGATCGTATACTTTTCTTTTTAAGCACATAGGTAGCTCACTTATAAATATGTATTTCAGTTTACCAAACGCTGTCCATCCAAATCCCACTCTTCTATTTATTTCACAAGTCTGATTGTCCTTTTCAATTTTTATTTCATGTCCTAGATACTTGTAGTTAAAAACTTGCTCAATTTCTCCTCCTTCGTCCATTTCTGTGCACTATTGGTTGTCACATGTCCGCTTTCATCTTTAAGTTTAAAAATCTGATGTCTTCCTTCTGATAAATTTCTCCTCATTATTTTCATACTCTTGTTTTCTTGTATAGTTTGCTCAATTTGACAAGTGTTATATTTATGTCTTATGTCCTTTCGTATCTCCTTAGATATAATCTTATTTAACCTGCGCATCTCATGTATATCTTGCTTTTCTCGTGCCTTTCTCCTTTGCTCCATGAGCTGTTTTGTTTCCTTGCTTATTTTCTCTTCTTTATGCTTAGGCTTTCTACAATGTTGTTTCTGTGCTTCTAGTATTGCCTCGATTATATTGTTGTTTAAAGTTTCTATATCGTCCCCTTGTTGCCGATCTAAAGCCAGCCCTATTTATTGCACCTTCAAATTTTTCTTGTTCAACGGGCCATATCCATTTACTTTTGCTTTTGTAAGTTAGACTTATTAGCTTTCTCCTCTCTTGTTTTAGGTTTAATTTAACTGTGGCTCTAACCGCTCTGTGGTCGCTTCCTATTCCAAATTTATTCAGAACTGTAATATTTATAATCGGCTGCTTGCGATCTGTTATGATAAAATCAATTTCGTTCTTTGTTCTTTCGTAAGGACTAAGCCATGTCCATCTACTTTGAGCTTTCTTTTGAAACAATGTGTTCATTAAGTACATATTATTATGTTGTAGAAAATGTAGTAACATTTGTTGTCTTCTATCGTTTCGGCAGTCCATTCCAAATTTTCCAATAGCAGTCTCATTCATCATCATTTTGTTTTCCAACTTTGGCATTGAAATCTTCTCCAATTATAAACGTGAAATGGCAATGTTCGTCTTTTATTCCTGCCTTTTATTGTTCTTCTGTTTTGTTGTATTTATGTACGTTGATTCTTATTAAGCGTTGTTTTGTTTTTATTGACTCAACAACATTCTGGAGATTGAGGTCATTATGTACGCAATCATATCTAAATAGATTATATACTTATTTCTAAATGTCGCAAGTTTTTAATGCCAAAGTACGTGAACAAACCTAAAAACATTCTACAAAGTAAATAGAATAAGACTGATCACCACCTACAAAGAGCGTAATAAATTCGGACATTTTGTTTTTATTCTGCTGTCGCCAATCACAATCCTTGCAATATTCTTGCCAATAATAATCATGGAATATTTTCTCTACATAATATATTCCATTAAAGCCCGTTACTTTAATTGAATTTCACTCAAACGTTGATGAGAATCCGCAAATAAACCAATCAAAGCGATGCTCTCTTCGTAACCCCTAACTCTGACTAAAATCTCCAATAAGGAAAAAAAGCAATATAACAAATAACATAAAATTCGTTCATTTCTTTGTACCTCAACCATATAGTTATGTAATTCATCTGTATTGCTACTAACCTATCTGTGTAATGCTTCTGAATTCAACAAATATTATTATTTTCTTTCTATTTCGTTCTATTTTGATTTTGTCTTTAGTATTGGTAAAGAACTTCCTAGAGCTGGTGTGCGGTTTATGTGCATATGCTATTTCTTTCTTATTTACGATTTTTGTTAATATTTTGTTATCTGTTAAGTTTGGTGCATATGCTACTCCAATGTATTTGTTTTGATTTATTTAGGTTTGTTATTGTTCTAGATTTAGTCGTTGTTTGTTGTCTATGCGAGTATGGTCCTAATTTTTATGTAATTTGGCGGTTTAAATTTGTCATCTATAATGTTGTATACTCTGTGTATAATACCTGCCTATTGCTGTGCTGGATTTTTTGTTACATCGAATGATTTGAATTAAAATTCATTATCCTACCCGATGATGTATCCTTTATATACCATATATGTCGTCACTCCATCTTGTAGGTGGTCTTCCTATTTTACGTTTATCCTCTCTCAATCTCCACTCAAGGACTCTTTTAGTCCATCATCTTTTAGTCATACGAGCTACATGCCCAGCTTCTCGCCGTTTTGTTCATGTCACTCTTTCTATTATGTCTGTCACTTTCGTTTTTTCTCTCAGCGATTTATTTGTTATTCTGTCTCTTCTGGTTACCCCAAGCATTTACCTTTCCATTGCCCTCTGAGCCACTCTCAATTTATTTATTGTTCGTTTGGTCAAAGTCAATGTATCACAATCGTAGGTGATAACAGGTAGCACGCATTGATCGTATACTTTTCTTTTTAAGCACATAGGTAGCTCACTTATAAATATGTATTTCAGTTTACCAAACGCTGTCCATCCAAATCCCACTCTTCTATTTATTTCACAAGTCTGATTGTCCTTTTCAATTTTTATTTCATGTCCTAGATACTTGTAGTTAAAAACTTGCTCAATTTCTCCTCCTTCGTCCATTTCTGTGCACTATTGGTTGTCACATGTCCGCTTTCATCTTTAAGTTTAAAAATCTGATGTCTTCCTTCTGATAAATTTCTCCTCATTATTTTCATACTCTTGTTTTCTTGTATAGTTTGCTCAATTTGACAAGTGTTATATTTATGTCTTATGTCCTTTCGTATCTCCTTAGATATAATCTTATTTAACCTGCGCATCTCATGTATATCTTGCTTTTCTCGTGCCTTTCTCCTTTGCTCCATGAGCTGTTTTGTTTCCTTGCTTATTTTCTCTTCTTTATGCTTAGGCTTTCTACAATGTTGTTTCTGTGCTTCTAGTATTGCCTCGATTATATTGTTGTTTAAAGTTTCTATATCGTCCCCTTGTTGCCGATCTAAAGCCAGCCCTATTTATTGCACCTTCAAATTTTTCTTGTTCAACGGGCCATATCCATTTACTTTTGCTTTTGTAAGTTAGACTTATTAGCTTTCTCCTCTCTTGTTTTAGGTTTAATTTAACTGTGGCTCTAACCGCTCTGTGGTCGCTTCCTATTCCAAATTTATTCAGAACTGTAATATTTATAATCGGCTGCTTGCGATCTGTTATGATAAAATCAATTTCGTTCTTTGTTCTTTCGTAAGGACTAAGCCATGTCCATCTACTTTGAGCTTTCTTTTGAAACAATGTGTTCATTAAGTACATATTATTATGTTGTAGAAAATGTAGTAACATTTGTTGTCTTCTATCGTTTCGGCAGTCCATTCCAAATTTTCCAATAGCAGTCTCATTCATCATCATTTTGTTTTCCAACTTTGGCATTGAAATCTTCTCCAATTATAAACGTGAAATGGCAATGTTCGTCTTTTATTCCTGCCTTTTATTGTTCTTCTGTTTTGTTGTATTTATGTACGTTGATTCTTATTAAGCGTTGTTTTGTTTTTATTGACTCAACAACATTCTGGAGATTGAGGTCATTATGTACGCAATCATATCTAAATAGATTATATACTTATTTCTAAATGTCGCAAGTTTTTAATGCCAAAGTACGTGAACAAACCTAAAAACATTCTACAAAGTAAATAGAATAAGACTGATCACCACCTACAAAGAGCGTAATAAATTCGGACATTTTGTTTTTATTCTGCTGTCGCCAATCACAATCCTTGCAATATTCTTGCCAATAATAATCATGGAATATTTTCTCTACATAATATATTCCATTAAAGCCCGTTACTTTAATTGAATTTCACTCAAACGTTGATGAGAATCCGCAAATAAACCAATCAAAGCGATGCTCTCTTCGTAACCCCTAACTCTGACTAAAATCTCCAATAAGGAAAAAAAGCAATATAACAAATAACATAAAATTCGTTCATTTCTTTGTACCTCAACCATATAGTTATGTAATTCATCTGTATTGCTACTAACCTATCTGTGTAATGCTTCTGAATTCAACAAATATTATTATTTTCTTTCTATTTCGTTCTATTTTGATTTTGTCTTTAGTATTGGTAAAGAACTTCCTAGAGCTGGTGTGCGGTTTATGTGCATATGCTATTTCTTTCTTATTTACGATTTTTGTTAATATTTTGTTATCTGTTAAGTTTGGTGCATATGCTACTCCAATGTATTTGTTTTGATTTATTTAGGTTTGTTATTGTTCTAGATTTAGTCGTTGTTTGTTGTCTATGCGAGTATGGTCCTAATTTTTATGTAATTTGGCGGTTTAAATTTGTCATCTATAATGTTGTATACTCTGTGTATAATACCTGCCTATTGCTGTGCTGGATTTTTTGTTACATCGAATGATTTGAATTAAAATTCATTATCCTACCCGATGATGTATCCTTTATATACCATATATGTCGTCACTCCATCTTGTAGGTGGTCTTCCTATTTTACGTTTATCCTCTCTCAATCTCCACTCAAGGACTCTTTTAGTCCATCATCTTTTAGTCATACGAGCTACATGCCCAGCTTCTCGCCGTTTTGTTCATGTCACTCTTTCTATTATGTCTGTCACTTTCGTTTTTTCTCTCAGCGATTTATTTGTTATTCTGTCTCTTCTGGTTACCCCAAGCATTTACCTTTCCATTGCCCTCTGAGCCACTCTCAATTTATTTATTGTTCGTTTGGTCAAAGTCAATGTATCACAATCGTAGGTGATAACAGGTAGCACGCATTGATCGTATACTTTTCTTTTTAAGCACATAGGTAGCTCACTTATAAATATGTATTTCAGTTTACCAAACGCTGTCCATCCAAATCCCACTCTTCTATTTATTTCACAAGTCTGATTGTCCTTTTCAATTTTTATTTCATGTCCTAGATACTTGTAGTTAAAAACTTGCTCAATTTCTCCTCCTTCGTCCATTTCTGTGCACTATTGGTTGTCACATGTCCGCTTTCATCTTTAAGTTTAAAAATCTGATGTCTTCCTTCTGATAAATTTCTCCTCATTATTTTCATACTCTTGTTTTCTTGTATAGTTTGCTCAATTTGACAAGTGTTATATTTATGTCTTATGTCCTTTCGTATCTCCTTAGATATAATCTTATTTAACCTGCGCATCTCATGTATATCTTGCTTTTCTCGTGCCTTTCTCCTTTGCTCCATGAGCTGTTTTGTTTCCTTGCTTATTTTCTCTTCTTTATGCTTAGGCTTTCTACAATGTTGTTTCTGTGCTTCTAGTATTGCCTCGATTATATTGTTGTTTAAAGTTTCTATATCGTCCCCTTGTTGCCGATCTAAAGCCAGCCCTATTTATTGCACCTTCAAATTTTTCTTGTTCAACGGGCCATATCCATTTACTTTTGCTTTTGTAAGTTAGACTTATTAGCTTTCTCCTCTCTTGTTTTAGGTTTAATTTAACTGTGGCTCTAACCGCTCTGTGGTCGCTTCCTATTCCAAATTTATTCAGAACTGTAATATTTATAATCGGCTGCTTGCGATCTGTTATGATAAAATCAATTTCGTTCTTTGTTCTTTCGTAAGGACTAAGCCATGTCCATCTACTTTGAGCTTTCTTTTGAAACAATGTGTTCATTAAGTACATATTATTATGTTGTAGAAAATGTAGTAACATTTGTTGTCTTCTATCGTTTCGGCAGTCCATTCCAAATTTTCCAATAGCAGTCTCATTCATCATCATTTTGTTTTCCAACTTTGGCATTGAAATCTTCTCCAATTATAAACGTGAAATGGCAATGTTCGTCTTTTATTCCTGCCTTTTATTGTTCTTCTGTTTTGTTGTATTTATGTACGTTGATTCTTATTAAGCGTTGTTTTGTTTTTATTGACTCAACAACATTCTGGAGATTGAGGTCATTATGTACGCAATCATATCTAAATAGATTATATACTTATTTCTAAATGTCGCAAGTTTTTAATGCCAAAGTACGTGAACAAACCTAAAAACATTCTACAAAGTAAATAGAATAAGACTGATCACCACCTACAAAGAGCGTAATAAATTCGGACATTTTGTTTTTATTCTGCTGTCGCCAATCACAATCCTTGCAATATTCTTGCCAATAATAATCATGGAATATTTTCTCTACATAATATATTCCATTAAAGCCCGTTACTTTAATTGAATTTCACTCAAACGTTGATGAGAATCCGCAAATAAACCAATCAAAGCGATGCTCTCTTCGTAACCCCTAACTCTGACTAAAATCTCCAATAAGGAAAAAAAGCAATATAACAAATAACATAAAATTCGTTCATTTCTTTGTACCTCAACCATATAGTTATGTAATTCATCTGTATTGCTACTAACCTATCTGTGTAATGCTTCTGAATTCAACAAATATTATTATTTTCTTTCTATTTCGTTCTATTTTGATTTTGTCTTTAGTATTGGTAAAGAACTTCCTAGAGCTGGTGTGCGGTTTATGTGCATATGCTATTTCTTTCTTATTTACGATTTTTGTTAATATTTTGTTATCTGTTAAGTTTGGTGCATATGCTACTCCAATGTATTTGTTTTGATTTATTTAGGTTTGTTATTGTTCTAGATTTAGTCGTTGTTTGTTGTCTATGCGAGTATGGTCCTAATTTTTATGTAATTTGGCGGTTTAAATTTGTCATCTATAATGTTGTATACTCTGTGTATAATACCTGCCTATTGCTGTGCTGGATTTTTTGTTACATCGAATGATTTGAATTAAAATTCATTATCCTACCCGATGATGTATCCTTTATATACCATATATGTCGTCACTCCATCTTGTAGGTGGTCTTCCTATTTTACGTTTATCCTCTCTCAATCTCCACTCAAGGACTCTTTTAGTCCATCATCTTTTAGTCATACGAGCTACATGCCCAGCTTCTCGCCGTTTTGTTCATGTCACTCTTTCTATTATGTCTGTCACTTTCGTTTTTTCTCTCAGCGATTTATTTGTTATTCTGTCTCTTCTGGTTACCCCAAGCATTTACCTTTCCATTGCCCTCTGAGCCACTCTCAATTTATTTATTGTTCGTTTGGTCAAAGTCAATGTATCACAATCGTAGGTGATAACAGGTAGCACGCATTGATCGTATACTTTTCTTTTTAAGCACATAGGTAGCTCACTTATAAATATGTATTTCAGTTTACCAAACGCTGTCCATCCAAATCCCACTCTTCTATTTATTTCACAAGTCTGATTGTCCTTTTCAATTTTTATTTCATGTCCTAGATACTTGTAGTTAAAAACTTGCTCAATTTCTCCTCCTTCGTCCATTTCTGTGCACTATTGGTTGTCACATGTCCGCTTTCATCTTTAAGTTTAAAAATCTGATGTCTTCCTTCTGATAAATTTCTCCTCATTATTTTCATACTCTTGTTTTCTTGTATAGTTTGCTCAATTTGACAAGTGTTATATTTATGTCTTATGTCCTTTCGTATCTCCTTAGATATAATCTTATTTAACCTGCGCATCTCATGTATATCTTGCTTTTCTCGTGCCTTTCTCCTTTGCTCCATGAGCTGTTTTGTTTCCTTGCTTATTTTCTCTTCTTTATGCTTAGGCTTTCTACAATGTTGTTTCTGTGCTTCTAGTATTGCCTCGATTATATTGTTGTTTAAAGTTTCTATATCGTCCCCTTGTTGCCGATCTAAAGCCAGCCCTATTTATTGCACCTTCAAATTTTTCTTGTTCAACGGGCCATATCCATTTACTTTTGCTTTTGTAAGTTAGACTTATTAGCTTGCTCCTCTCTTGTTTTAGGTTTAATTTAACTGTGGCTCTAACCGCTCTGTGGTCGCTTCCTATTCCAAATTTATTCAGAACTGTAATATTTATAATCGGCTGCTTGCGATCTGTTATGATAAAATCAATTTCGTTCTTTGTTCTTTCGTAAGGACTAAGCCATGTCCATCTACTTTGAGCTTTCTTTTGAAACAATGTGTTCATTAAGTACATATTATTATGTTGTAGAAAATGTAGTAACATTTGTTGTCTTCTATCGTTTCGGCAGTCCATTCCAAATTTTCCAATAGCAGTCTCATTCATCATCATTTTGTTTTCCAACTTTGGCATTGAAATCTTCTCCAATTATAAACGTGAAATGGCAATGTTCGTCTTTTATTCCTGCCTTTTATTGTTCTTCTGTTTTGTTGTATTTATGTACGTTGATTCTTATTAAGCGTTGTTTTGTTTTTATTGACTCAACAACATTCTGGAGATTGAGGTCATTATGTACGCAATCATATCTAAATAGATTATATACTTATTTCTAAATGTCGCAAGTTTTTAATGCCAAAGTACGTGAACAAACCTAAAAACATTCTACAAAGTAAATAGAATAAGACTGATCACCACCTACAAAGAGCGTAATAAATTCGGACATTTTGTTTTTATTCTGCTGTCGCCAATCACAATCCTTGCAATATTCTTGCCAATAATAATCATGGAATATTTTCTCTACATAATATATTCCATTAAAGCCCGTTACTTTAATTGAATTTCACTCAAACGTTGATGAGAATCCGCAAATAAACCAATCAAAGCGATGCTCTCTTCGTAACCCCTAACTCTGACTAAAATCTCCAATAAGGAAAAAAAGCAATATAACAAATAACATAAAATTCGTTCATTTCTTTGTACCTCAACCATATAGTTATGTAATTCATCTGTATTGCTACTAACCTATCTGTGTAATGCTTCTGAATTCAACAAATATTATTATTTTCTTTCTATTTCGTTCTATTTTGATTTTGTCTTTAGTATTGGTAAAGAACTTCCTAGAGCTGGTGTGCGGTTTATGTGCATATGCTATTTCTTTCTTATTTACGATTTTTGTTAATATTTTGTTATCTGTTAAGTTTGGTGCATATGCTACTCCAATGTATTTGTTTTGATTTATTTAGGTTTGTTATTGTTCTAGATTTAGTCGTTGTTTGTTGTCTATGCGAGTATGGTCCTAATTTTTATGTAATTTGGCGGTTTAAATTTGTCATCTATAATGTTGTATACTCTGTGTATAATACCTGCCTATTGCTGTGCTGGATTTTTTGTTACATCGAATGATTTGAATTAAAATTCATTATCCTACCCGATGATGTATCCTTTATATGCCATATATGTCGTCACTCCATCTTGTAGGTGGTCTTCCTATTTTACGTTTATCCTCTCTCAATCTCCACTCAAGGACTCTTTTAGTCCATCATCTTTTAGTCATACGAGCTACATGCCCAGCTTCTCGCCGTTTTGTTCATGTCACTCTTTCTATTATGTCTGTCACTTTCGTTTTTTCTCTCAGCGATTTATTTGTTATTCTGTCTCTTCTGGTTACCCCAAGCATTTACCTTTCCATTGCCCTCTGAGCCACTCTCAATTTATTTATTGTTCGTTTGGTCAAAGTCAATGTATCACAATCGTAGGTGATAACAGGTAGCACGCATTGATCGTATACTTTTCTTTTTAAGCACATAGGTAGCTCACTTATAAATATGTATTTCAGTTTACCAAACGCTGTCCATCCAAATCCCACTCTTCTATTTATTTCACAAGTCTGATTGTCCTTTTCAATTTTTATTTCATGTCCGAGATACTTGTAGTTAAAAACTTGCTCAATTTCTCCTCCTTCGTCCATTTCTGTGCACTATTGGTTGTCACATGTCCGCTTTCATCTTTAAGTTTAAAAATCTGATGTCTTCCTTCTGATAAATTTCTCCTCATTATTTTCATACTCTTGTTTTCTTGTATAGTTTGCTCAATTTGACAAGTGTTATATTTATGTCTTATGTCCTTTCGTATCTCCTTAGATATAATCTTATTTAACCTGCGCATCTCATGTATATCTTGCTTTTCTCGTGCCTTTCTCCTTTGCTCCATGAGCTGTTTTGTTTCCTTGCTTATTTTCTCTTCTTTATGCTTAGGCTTTCTACAATGTTGTTTCTGTGCTTCTAGTATTGCCTCGATTATATTGTTGTTTAAAGTTTCTATATCGTCCCCTTGTTGCCGATCTAAAGCCAGCCCTATTTATTGCACCTTCAAATTTTTCTTGTTCAACGGGCCATATCCATTTACTTTTGCTTTTGTAAGTTAGACTTATTAGCTTGCTCCTCTCTTGTTTTAGGTTTAATTTAACTGTGGCTCTAACCGCTCTGTGGTCGCTTCCTATTCCAAATTTATTCAGAACTGTAATATTTATAATCGGCTGCTTGCGATCTGTTATGATAAAATCAATTTCGTTCTTTGTTCTTTCGTAAGGACTAAGCCATGTCCATCTACTTTGAGCTTTCTTTTGAAACAATGTGTTCATTAAGTACATATTATTATGTTGTAGAAAATGTAGTAACATTTGTTGTCTTCTATCGTTTCGGCAGTCCATTCCAAATTTTCCAATAGCAGTCTCATTCATCATCATTTTGTTTTCCAACTTTGGCATTGAAATCTTCTCCAATTATAAACGTGAAATGGCAATGTTCGTCTTTTATTCCTGCCTTTTATTGTTCTTCTGTTTTGTTGTATTTATGTACGTTGATTCTTATTAAGCGTTGTTTTGTTTTTATTGACTCAACAACATTCTGGAGATTGAGGTCATTATGTACGCAATCATATCTAAATAGATTATATACTTATTTCTAAATGTCGCAAGTTTTTAATGCCAAAGTACGTGAACAAACCTAAAAACATTCTACAAAGTAAATAGAATAAGACTGATCACCACCTACAAAGAGCGTAATAAATTCGGACATTTTGTTTTTATTCTGCTGTCGCCAATCACAATCCTTGCAATATTCTTGCCAATAATAATCATGGAATATTTTCTCTACATAATATATTCCATTAAAGCCCGTTACTTTAATTGAATTTCACTCAAACGTTGATGAGAATCCGCAAATAAACCAATCAAAGCGATGCTCTCTTCGTAACCCCTAACTCTGACTAAAATCTCCAATAAGGAAAAAAAGCAATATAACAAATAACATAAAATTCGTTCATTTCTTTGTACCTCAACCATATAGTTATGTAATTCATCTGTATTGCTACTAACCTATCTGTGTAATGCTTCTGAATTCAACAAATATTATTATTTTCTTTCTATTTCGTTCTATTTTGATTTTGTCTTTAGTATTGGTAAAGAACTTCCTAGAGCTGGTGTGCGGTTTATGTGCATATGCTATTTCTTTCTTATTTACGATTTTTGTTAATATTTTGTTATCTGTTAAGTTTGGTGCATATGCTACTCCAATGTATTTGTTTTGATTTATTTAGGTTTGTTATTGTTCTAGATTTAGTCGTTGTTTGTTGTCTATGCGAGTATGGTCCTAATTTTTATGTAATTTGGCGGTTTAAATTTGTCATCTATAATGTTGTATACTCTGTGTATAATACCTGCCTATTGCTGTGCTGGATTTTTTGTTACATCGAATGATTTGAATTAAAATTCATTATCCTACCCGATGATGTATCCTTTATATACCATATATGTCGTCACTCCATCTTGTAGGTGGTCTTCCTATTTTACGTTTATCCTCTCTCAATCTCCACTCAAGGACTCTTTTAGTCCATCATCTTTTAGTCATACGAGCTACATGCCCAGCTTCTCGCCGTTTTGTTCATGTCACTCTTTCTATTATGTCTGTCACTTTCGTTTTTTCTCTCAGCGATTTATTTGTTATTCTGTCTCTTCTGGTTACCCCAAGCATTTACCTTTCCATTGCCCTCTGAGCCACTCTCAATTTATTTATTGTTCGTTTGGTCAAAGTCAATGTATCACAATCGTAGGTGATAACAGGTAGCACGCATTGATCGTATACTTTTCTTTTTAAGCACATAGGTAGCTCACTTATAAATATGTATTTCAGTTTACCAAACGCTGTCCATCCAAATCCCACTCTTCTATTTATTTCACAAGTCTGATTGTCCTTTTCAATTTTTATTTCATGTCCTAGATACTTGTAGTTAAAAACTTGCTCAATTTCTCCTCCTTCGTCCATTTCTGTGCACTATTGGTTGTCACATGTCCGCTTTCATCTTTAAGTTTAAAAATCTGATGTCTTCCTTCTGATAAATTTCTCCTCATTATTTTCATACTCTTGTTTTCTTGTATAGTTTGCTCAATTTGACAAGTGTTATATTTATGTCTTATGTCCTTTCGTATCTCCTTAGATATAATCTTATTTAACCTGCGCATCTCATGTATATCTTGCTTTTCTCGTGCCTTTCTCCTTTGCTCCATGAGCTGTTTTGTTTCCTTGCTTATTTTCTCTTCTTTATGCTTAGGCTTTCTACAATGTTGTTTCTGTGCTTCTAGTATTGCCTCGATTATATTGTTGTTTAAAGTTTCTATATCGTCCCCTTGTTGCCGATCTAAAGCCAGCCCTATTTATTGCACCTTCAAATTTTTCTTGTTCAACGGGCCATATCCATTTACTTTTGCTTTTGTAAGTTAGACTTATTAGCTTTCTCCTCTCTTGTTTTAGGTTTAATTTAACTGTGGCTCTAACCGCTCTGTGGTCGCTTCCTATTCCAAATTTATTCAGAACTGTAATATTTATAATCGGCTGCTTGCGATCTGTTATGATAAAATCAATTTCGTTCTTTGTTCTTTCGTAAGGACTAAGCCATGTCCATCTACTTTGAGCTTTCTTTTGAAACAATGTGTTCATTAAGTACATATTATTATGTTGTAGAAAATGTAGTAACATTTGTTGTCTTCTATCGTTTCGGCAGTCCATTCCAAATTTTCCAATAGCAGTCTCATTCATCATCATTTTGTTTTCCAACTTTGGCATTGAAATCTTCTCCAATTATAAACGTGAAATGGCAATGTTCGTCTTTTATTCCTGCCTTTTATTGTTCTTCTGTTTTGTTGTATTTATGTACGTTGATTCTTATTAAGCGTTGTTTTGTTTTTATTGACTCAACAACATTCTGGAGATTGAGGTCATTATGTACGCAATCATATCTAAATAGATTATATACTTATTTCTAAATGTCGCAAGTTTTTAATGCCAAAGTACGTGAACAAACCTAAAAACATTCTACAAAGTAAATAGAATAAGACTGATCACCACCTACAAAGAGCGTAATAAATTCGGACATTTTGTTTTTATTCTGCTGTCGCCAATCACAATCCTTGCAATATTCTTGCCAATAATAATCATGGAATATTTTCTCTACATAATATATTCCATTAAAGCCCGTTACTTTAATTGAATTTCACTCAAACGTTGATGAGAATCCGCAAATAAACCAATCAAAGCGATGCTCTCTTCGTAACCCCTAACTCTGACTAAAATCTCCAATAAGGAAAAAAAGCAATATAACAAATAACATAAAATTCGTTCATTTCTTTGTACCTCAACCATATAGTTATGTAATTCATCTGTATTGCTACTAACCTATCTGTGTAATGCTTCTGAATTCAACAAATATTATTATTTTCTTTCTATTTCGTTCTATTTTGATTTTGTCTTTAGTATTGGTAAAGAACTTCCTAGAGCTGGTGTGCGGTTTATGTGCATATGCTATTTCTTTCTTATTTACGATTTTTGTTAATATTTTGTTATCTGTTAAGTTTGGTGCATATGCTACTCCAATGTATTTGTTTTGATTTATTTAGGTTTGTTATTGTTCTAGATTTAGTCGTTGTTTGTTGTCTATGCGAGTATGGTCCTAATTTTTATGTAATTTGGCGGTTTAAATTTGTCATCTATAATGTTGTATACTCTGTGTATAATACCTGCCTATTGCTGTGCTGGATTTTTTGTTACATCGAATGATTTGAATTAAAATTCATTATCCTACCCGATGATGTATCCTTTATATACCATATATGTCGTCACTCCATCTTGTAGGTGGTCTTCCTATTTTACGTTTATCCTCTCTCAATCTCCACTCAAGGACTCTTTTAGTCCATCATCTTTTAGTCATACGAGCTACATGCCCAGCTTCTCGCCGTTTTGTTCATGTCACTCTTTCTATTATGTCTGTCACTTTCGTTTTTTCTCTCAGCGATTTATTTGTTATTCTGTCTCTTCTGGTTACCCCAAGCATTTACCTTTCCATTGCCCTCTGAGCCACTCTCAATTTATTTATTGTTCGTTTGGTCAAAGTCAATGTATCACAATCGTAGGTGATAACAGGTAGCACGCATTGATCGTATACTTTTCTTTTTAAGCACATAGGTAGCTCACTTATAAATATGTATTTCAGTTTACCAAACGCTGTCCATCCAAATCCCACTCTTCTATTTATTTCACAAGTCTGATTGTCCTTTTCAATTTTTATTTCATGTCCTAGATACTTGTAGTTAAAAACTTGCTCAATTTCTCCTCCTTCGTCCATTTCTGTGCACTATTGGTTGTCACATGTCCGCTTTCATCTTTAAGTTTAAAAATCTGATGTCTTCCTTCTGATAAATTTCTCCTCATTATTTTCATACTCTTGTTTTCTTGTATAGTTTGCTCAATTTGACAAGTGTTATATTTATGTCTTATGTCCTTTCGTATCTCCTTAGATATAATCTTATTTAACCTGCGCATCTCATGTATATCTTGCTTTTCTCGTGCCTTTCTCCTTTGCTCCATGAGCTGTTTTGTTTCCTTGCTTATTTTCTCTTCTTTATGCTTAGGCTTTCTACAATGTTGTTTCTGTGCTTCTAGTATTGCCTCGATTATATTGTTGTTTAAAGTTTCTATATCGTCCCCTTGTTGCCGATCTAAAGCCAGCCCTATTTATTGCACCTTCAAATTTTTCTTGTTCAACGGGCCATATCCATTTACTTTTGCTTTTGTAAGTTAGACTTATTAGCTTGCTCCTCTCTTGTTTTAGGTTTAATTTAACTGTGGCTCTAACCGCTCTGTGGTCGCTTCCTATTCCAAATTTATTCAGAACTGTAATATTTATAATCGGCTGCTTGCGATCTGTTATGATAAAATCAATTTCGTTCTTTGTTCTTTCGTAAGGACTAAGCCATGTCCATCTACTTTGAGCTTTCTTTTGAAACAATGTGTTCATTAAGTACATATTATTATGTTGTAGAAAATGTAGTAACATTTGTTGTCTTCTATCGTTTCGGCAGTCCATTCCAAATTTTCCAATAGCAGTCTCATTCATCATCATTTTGTTTTCCAACTTTGGCATTGAAATCTTCTCCAATTATAAACGTGAAATGGCAATGTTCGTCTTTTATTCCTGCCTTTTATTGTTCTTCTGTTTTGTTGTATTTATGTACGTTGATTCTTATTAAGCGTTGTTTTGTTTTTATTGACTCAACAACATTCTGGAGATTGAGGTCATTATGTACGCAATCATATCTAAATAGATTATATACTTATTTCTAAATGTCGCAAGTTTTTAATGCCAAAGTACGTGAACAAACCTAAAAACATTCTACAAAGTAAATAGAATAAGACTGATCACCACCTACAAAGAGCGTAATAAATTCGGACATTTTGTTTTTATTCTGCTGTCGCCAATCACAATCCTTGCAATATTCTTGCCAATAATAATCATGGAATATTTTCTCTACATAATATATTCCATTAAAGCCCGTTACTTTAATTGAATTTCACTCAAACGTTGATGAGAATCCGCAAATAAACCAATCAAAGCGATGCTCTCTTCGTAACCCCTAACTCTGACTAAAATCTCCAATAAGGAAAAAAAGCAATATAACAAATAACATAAAATTCGTTCATTTCTTTGTACCTCAACCATATAGTTATGTAATTCATCTGTATTGCTACTAACCTATCTGTGTAATGCTTCTGAATTCAACAAATATTATTATTTTCTTTCTATTTCGTTCTATTTTGATTTTGTCTTTAGTATTGGTAAAGAACTTCCTAGAGCTGGTGTGCGGTTTATGTGCATATGCTATTTCTTTCTTATTTACGATTTTTGTTAATATTTTGTTATCTGTTAAGTTTGGTGCATATGCTACTCCAATGTATTTGTTTTGATTTATTTAGGTTTGTTATTGTTCTAGATTTAGTCGTTGTTTGTTGTCTATGCGAGTATGGTCCTAATTTTTATGTAATTTGGCGGTTTAAATTTGTCATCTATAATGTTGTATACTCTGTGTATAATACCTGCCTATTGCTGTGCTGGATTTTTTGTTACATCGAATGATTTGAATTAAAATTCATTATCCTACCCGATGATGTATCCTTTATATACCATATATGTCGTCACTCCATCTTGTAGGTGGTCTTCCTATTTTACGTTTATCCTCTCTCAATCTCCACTCAAGGACTCTTTTAGTCCATCATCTTTTAGTCATACGAGCTACATGCCCAGCTTCTCGCCGTTTTGTTCATGTCACTCTTTCTATTATGTCTGTCACTTTCGTTTTTTCTCTCAGCGATTTATTTGTTATTCTGTCTCTTCTGGTTACCCCAAGCATTTACCTTTCCATTGCCCTCTGAGCCACTCTCAATTTATTTATTGTTCGTTTGGTCAAAGTCAATGTATCACAATCGTAGGTGATAACAGGTAGCACGCATTGATCGTATACTTTTCTTTTTAAGCACATAGGTAGCTCACTTATAAATATGTATTTCAGTTTACCAAACGCTGTCCATCCAAATCCCACTCTTCTATTTATTTCACAAGTCTGATTGTCCTTTTCAATTTTTATTTCATGTCCTAGATACTTGTAGTTAAAAACTTGCTCAATTTCTCCTCCTTCGTCCATTTCTGTGCACTATTGGTTGTCACATGTCCGCTTTCATCTTTAAGTTTAAAAATCTGATGTCTTCCTTCTGATAAATTTCTCCTCATTATTTTCATACTCTTGTTTTCTTGTATAGTTTGCTCAATTTGACAAGTGTTATATTTATGTCTTATGTCCTTTCGTATCTCCTTAGATATAATCTTATTTAACCTGCGCATCTCATGTATATCTTGCTTTTCTCGTGCCTTTCTCCTTTGCTCCATGAGCTGTTTTGTTTCCTTGCTTATTTTCTCTTCTTTATGCTTAGGCTTTCTACAATGTTGTTTCTGTGCTTCTAGTATTGCCTCGATTATATTGTTGTTTAAAGTTTCTATATCGTCCCCTTGTTGCCGATCTAAAGCCAGCCCTATTTATTGCACCTTCAAATTTTTCTTGTTCAACGGGCCATATCCATTTACTTTTGCTTTTGTAAGTTAGACTTATTAGCTTTCTCCTCTCTTGTTTTAGGTTTAATTTAACTGTGGCTCTAACCGCTCTGTGGTCGCTTCCTATTCCAAATTTATTCAGAACTGTAATATTTATAATCGGCTGCTTGCGATCTGTTATGATAAAATCAATTTCGTTCTTTGTTCTTTCGTAAGGACTAAGCCATGTCCATCTACTTTGAGCTTTCTTTTGAAACAATGTGTTCATTAAGTACATATTATTATGTTGTAGAAAATGTAGTAACATTTGTTGTCTTCTATCGTTTCGGCAGTCCATTCCAAATTTTCCAATAGCAGTCTCATTCATCATCATTTTGTTTTCCAACTTTGGCATTGAAATCTTCTCCAATTATAAACGTGAAATGGCAATGTTCGTCTTTTATTCCTGCCTTTTATTGTTCTTCTGTTTTGTTGTATTTATGTACGTTGATTCTTATTAAGCGTTGTTTTGTTTTTATTGACTCAACAACATTCTGGAGATTGAGGTCATTATGTACGCAATCATATCTAAATAGATTATATACTTATTTCTAAATGTCGCAAGTTTTTAATGCCAAAGTACGTGAACAAACCTAAAAACATTCTACAAAGTAAATAGAATAAGACTGATCACCACCTACAAAGAGCGTAATAAATTCGGACATTTTGTTTTTATTCTGCTGTCGCCAATCACAATCCTTGCAATATTCTTGCCAATAATAATCATGGAATATTTTCTCTACATAATATATTCCATTAAAGCCCGTTACTTTAATTGAATTTCACTCAAACGTTGATGAGAATCCGCAAATAAACCAATCAAAGCGATGCTCTCTTCGTAACCCCTAACTCTGACTAAAATCTCCAATAAGGAAAAAAAGCAATATAACAAATAACATAAAATTCGTTCATTTCTTTGTACCTCAACCATATAGTTATGTAATTCATCTGTATTGCTACTAACCTATCTGTGTAATGCTTCTGAATTCAACAAATATTATTATTTTCTTTCTATTTCGTTCTATTTTGATTTTGTCTTTAGTATTGGTAAAGAACTTCCTAGAGCTGGTGTGCGGTTTATGTGCATATGCTATTTCTTTCTTATTTACGATTTTTGTTAATATTTTGTTATCTGTTAAGTTTGGTGCATATGCTACTCCAATGTATTTGTTTTGATTTATTTAGGTTTGTTATTGTTCTAGATTTAGTCGTTGTTTGTTGTCTATGCGAGTATGGTCCTAATTTTTATGTAATTTGGCGGTTTAAATTTGTCATCTATAATGTTGTATACTCTGTGTATAATACCTGCCTATTGCTGTGCTGGATTTTTTGTTACATCGAATGATTTGAATTAAAATTCATTATCCTACCCGATGATGTATCCTTTATATACCATATATGTCGTCACTCCATCTTGTAGGTGGTCTTCCTATTTTACGTTTATCCTCTCTCAATCTCCACTCAAGGACTCTTTTAGTCCATCATCTTTTAGTCATACGAGCTACATGCCCAGCTTCTCGCCGTTTTGTTCATGTCACTCTTTCTATTATGTCTGTCACTTTCGTTTTTTCTCTCAGCGATTTATTTGTTATTCTGTCTCTTCTGGTTACCCCAAGCATTTACCTTTCCATTGCCCTCTGAGCCACTCTCAATTTATTTATTGTTCGTTTGGTCAAAGTCAATGTATCACAATCGTAGGTGATAACAGGTAGCACGCATTGATCGTATACTTTTCTTTTTAAGCACATAGGTAGCTCACTTATAAATATGTATTTCAGTTTACCAAACGCTGTCCATCCAAATCCCACTCTTCTATTTATTTCACAAGTCTGATTGTCCTTTTCAATTTTTATTTCATGTCCTAGATACTTGTAGTTAAAAACTTGCTCAATTTCTCCTCCTTCGTCCATTTCTGTGCACTATTGGTTGTCACATGTCCGCTTTCATCTTTAAGTTTAAAAATCTGATGTCTTCCTTCTGATAAATTTCTCCTCATTATTTTCATACTCTTGTTTTCTTGTATAGTTTGCTCAATTTGACAAGTGTTATATTTATGTCTTATGTCCTTTCGTATCTCCTTAGATATAATCTTATTTAACCTGCGCATCTCATGTATATCTTGCTTTTCTCGTGCCTTTCTCCTTTGCTCCATGAGCTGTTTTGTTTCCTTGCTTATTTTCTCTTCTTTATGCTTAGGCTTTCTACAATGTTGTTTCTGTGCTTCTAGTATTGCCTCGATTATATTGTTGTTTAAAGTTTCTATATCGTCCCCTTGTTGCCGATCTAAAGCCAGCCCTATTTATTGCACCTTCAAATTTTTCTTGTTCAACGGGCCATATCCATTTACTTTTGCTTTTGTAAGTTAGACTTATTAGCTTTCTCCTCTCTTGTTTTAGGTTTAATTTAACTGTGGCTCTAACCGCTCTGTGGTCGCTTCCTATTCCAAATTTATTCAGAACTGTAATATTTATAATCGGCTGCTTGCGATCTGTTATGATAAAATCAATTTCGTTCTTTGTTCTTTCGTAAGGACTAAGCCATGTCCATCTACTTTGAGCTTTCTTTTGAAACAATGTGTTCATTAAGTACATATTATTATGTTGTAGAAAATGTAGTAACATTTGTTGTCTTCTATCGTTTCGGCAGTCCATTCCAAATTTTCCAATAGCAGTCTCATTCATCATCATTTTGTTTTCCAACTTTGGCATTGAAATCTTCTCCAATTATAAACGTGAAATGGCAATGTTCGTCTTTTATTCCTGCCTTTTATTGTTCTTCTGTTTTGTTGTATTTATGTACGTTGATTCTTATTAAGCGTTGTTTTGTTTTTATTGACTCAACAACATTCTGGAGATTGAGGTCATTATGTACGCAATCATATCTAAATAGATTATATACTTATTTCTAAATGTCGCAAGTTTTTAATGCCAAAGTACGTGAACAAACCTAAAAACATTCTACAAAGTAAATAGAATAAGACTGATCACCACCTACAAAGAGCGTAATAAATTCGGACATTTTGTTTTTATTCTGCTGTCGCCAATCACAATCCTTGCAATATTCTTGCCAATAATAATCATGGAATATTTTCTCTACATAATATATTCCATTAAAGCCCGTTACTTTAATTGAATTTCACTCAAACGTTGATGAGAATCCGCAAATAAACCAATCAAAGCGATGCTCTCTTCGTAACCCCTAACTCTGACTAAAATCTCCAATAAGGAAAAAAAGCAATATAACAAATAACATAAAATTCGTTCATTTCTTTGTACCTCAACCATATAGTTATGTAATTCATCTGTATTGCTACTAACCTATCTGTGTAATGCTTCTGAATTCAACAAATATTATTATTTTCTTTCTATTTCGTTCTATTTTGATTTTGTCTTTAGTATTGGTAAAGAACTTCCTAGAGCTGGTGTGCGGTTTATGTGCATATGCTATTTCTTTCTTATTTACGATTTTTGTTAATATTTTGTTATCTGTTAAGTTTGGTGCATATGCTACTCCAATGTATTTGTTTTGATTTATTTAGGTTTGTTATTGTTCTAGATTTAGTCGTTGTTTGTTGTCTATGCGAGTATGGTCCTAATTTTTATGTAATTTGGCGGTTTAAATTTGTCATCTATAATGTTGTATACTCTGTGTATAATACCTGCCTATTGCTGTGCTGGATTTTTTGTTACATCGAATGATTTGAATTAAAATTCATTATCCTACCCGATGATGTATCCTTTATATACCATATATGTCGTCACTCCATCTTGTAGGTGGTCTTCCTATTTTACGTTTATCCTCTCTCAATCTCCACTCAAGGACTCTTTTAGTCCATCATCTTTTAGTCATACGAGCTACATGCCCAGCTTCTCGCCGTTTTGTTCATGTCACTCTTTCTATTATGTCTGTCACTTTCGTTTTTTCTCTCAGCGATTTATTTGTTATTCTGTCTCTTCTGGTTACCCCAAGCATTTACCTTTCCATTGCCCTCTGAGCCACTCTCAATTTATTTATTGTTCGTTTGGTCAAAGTCAATGTATCACAATCGTAGGTGATAACAGGTAGCACGCATTGATCGTATACTTTTCTTTTTAAGCACATAGGTAGCTCACTTATAAATATGTATTTCAGTTTACCAAACGCTGTCCATCCAAATCCCACTCTTCTATTTATTTCACAAGTCTGATTGTCCTTTTCAATTTTTATTTCATGTCCTAGATACTTGTAGTTAAAAACTTGCTCAATTTCTCCTCCTTCGTCCATTTCTGTGCACTATTGGTTGTCACATGTCCGCTTTCATCTTTAAGTTTAAAAAGCTGATGTCTTCCTTCTGATAAATTTCTTCTCATTATTTTCATACTCTTGTTTTCTTGTATAGTTTGCTCAATTTGACAAGTGTTATATTTATGTCTTATGTCCTTTCGTATCTCCTTAGATATAATCTTATTTAACCTGCGCATCTCATGTATATCTTGCTTTTCTCGTGCCTTTCTCCTTTGCTCCATGAGCTGTTTTGTTTCCTTGCTTATTTTCTCTTCTTTATGCTTAGGCTTTCTACAATGTTGTTTCTGTGCTTCTAGTATTGCCTCGATTATATTGTTGTTTAAAGTTTCTATATCGTCCCCTTGTTGCCGATCTAAAGCCAGCCCTATTTATTGCACCTTCAAATTTTTCTTGTTCAACGGGCCATATCCATTTACTTTTGCTTTTGTAAGTTAGACTTATTAGCTTTCTCCTCTCTTGTTTTAGGTTTAATTTAACTGTGGCTCTAACCGCTCTGTGGTCGCTTCCTATTCCAAATTTATTCAGAACTGTAATATTTATAATCGGCTGCTTGCGATCTGTTATGATAAAATCAATTTCGTTCTTTGTTCTTTCGTAAGGACTAAGCCATGTCCATCTACTTTGAGCTTTCTTTTGAAACAATGTGTTCATTAAGTACATATTATTATGTTGTAGAAAATGTAGTAACATTTGTTGTCTTCTATCGTTTCGGCAGTCCATTCCAAATTTTCCAATAGCAGTCTCATTCATCATCATTTTGTTTTCCAACTTTGGCATTGAAATCTTCTCCAATTATAAACGTGAAATGGCAATGTTCGTCTTTTATTCCTGCCTTTTATTGTTCTTCTGTTTTGTTGTATTTATGTACGTTGATTCTTATTAAGCGTTGTTTTGTTTTTATTGACTCAACAACATTCTGGAGATTGAGGTCATTATGTACGCAATCATATCTAAATAGATTATATACTTATTTCTAAATGTCGCAAGTTTTTAATGCCAAAGTACGTGAACAAACCTAAAAACATTCTACAAAGTAAATAGAATAAGACTGATCACCACCTACAAAGAGCGTAATAAATTCGGACATTTTGTTTTTATTCTGCTGTCGCCAATCACAATCCTTGCAATATTCTTGCCAATAATAATCATGGAATATTTTCTCTACATAATATATTCCATTAAAGCCCGTTACTTTAATTGAATTTCACTCAAACGTTGATGAGAATCCGCAAATAAACCAATCAAAGCGATGCTCTCTTCGTAACCCCTAACTCTGACTAAAATCTCCAATAAGGAAAAAAAGCAATATAACAAATAACATAAAATTCGTTCATTTCTTTGTACCTCAACCATATAGTTATGTAATTCATCTGTATTGCTACTAACCTATCTGTGTAATGCTTCTGAATTCAACAAATATTATTATTTTCTTTCTATTTCGTTCTATTTTGATTTTGTCTTTAGTATTGGTAAAGAACTTCCTAGAGCTGGTGTGCGGTTTATGTGCATATGCTATTTCTTTCTTATTTACGATTTTTGTTAATATTTTGTTATCTGTTAAGTTTGGTGCATATGCTACTCCAATGTATTTGTTTTGATTTATTTAGGTTTGTTATTGTTCTAGATTTAGTCGTTGTTTGTTGTCTATGCGAGTATGGTCCTAATTTTTATGTAATTTGGCGGTTTAAATTTGTCATCTATAATGTTGTATACTCTGTGTATAATACCTGCCTATTGCTGTGCTGGATTTTTTGTTACATCGAATGATTTGAATTAAAATTCATTATCCTACCCGATGATGTATCCTTTATATACCATATATGTCGTCACTCCATCTTGTAGGTGGTCTTCCTATTTTACGTTTATCCTCTCTCAATCTCCACTCAAGGACTCTTTTAGTCCATCATCTTTTAGTCATACGAGCTACATGCCCAGCTTCTCGCCGTTTTGTTCATGTCACTCTTTCTATTATGTCTGTCACTTTCGTTTTTTCTCTCAGCGATTTATTTGTTATTCTGTCTCTTCTGGTTACCCCAAGCATTTACCTTTCCATTGCCCTCTGAGCCACTCTCAATTTATTTATTGTTCGTTTGGTCAAAGTCAATGTATCACAATCGTAGGTGATAACAGGTAGCACGCATTGATCGTATACTTTTCTTTTTAAGCACATAGGTAGCTCACTTATAAATATGTATTTCAGTTTACCAAACGCTGTCCATCCAAATCCCACTCTTCTATTTATTTCACAAGTCTGATTGTCCTTTTCAATTTTTATTTCATGTCCTAGATACTTGTAGTTAAAAACTTGCTCAATTTCTCCTCCTTCGTCCATTTCTGTGCACTATTGGTTGTCACATGTCCGCTTTCATCTTTAAGTTTAAAAATCTGATGTCTTCCTTCTGATAAATTTCTCCTCATTATTTTCATACTCTTGTTTTCTTGTATAGTTTGCTCAATTTGACAAGTGTTATATTTATGTCTTATGTCCTTTCGTATCTCCTTAGATATAATCTTATTTAACCTGCGCATCTCATGTATATCTTGCTTTTCTCGTGCCTTTCTCCTTTGCTCCATGAGCTGTTTTGTTTCCTTGCTTATTTTCTCTTCTTTATGCTTAGGCTTTCTACAATGTTGTTTCTGTGCTTCTAGTATTGCCTCGATTATATTGTTGTTTAAAGTTTCTATATCGTCCCCTTGTTGCCGATCTAAAGCCAGCCCTATTTATTGCACCTTCAAATTTTTCTTGTTCAACGGGCCATATCCATTTACTTTTGCTTTTGTAAGTTAGACTTATTAGCTTTCTCCTCTCTTGTTTTAGGTTTAATTTAACTGTGGCTCTAACCGCTCTGTGGTCGCTTCCTATTCCAAATTTATTCAGAACTGTAATATTTATAATCGGCTGCTTGCGATCTGTTATGATAAAATCAATTTCGTTCTTTGTTCTTTCGTAAGGACTAAGCCATGTCCATCTACTTTGAGCTTTCTTTTGAAACAATGTGTTCATTAAGTACATATTATTATGTTGTAGAAAATGTAGTAACATTTGTTGTCTTCTATCGTTTCGGCAGTCCATTCCAAATTTTCCAATAGCAGTCTCATTCATCATCATTTTGTTTTCCAACTTTGGCATTGAAATCTTCTCCAATTATAAACGTGAAATGGCAATGTTCGTCTTTTATTCCTGCCTTTTATTGTTCTTCTGTTTTGTTGTATTTATGTACGTTGATTCTTATTAAGCGTTGTTTTGTTTTTATTGACTCAACAACATTCTGGAGATTGAGGTCATTATGTACGCAATCATATCTAAATAGATTATATACTTATTTCTAAATGTCGCAAGTTTTTAATGCCAAAGTACGTGAACAAACCTAAAAACATTCTACAAAGTAAATAGAATAAGACTGATCACCACCTACAAAGAGCGTAATAAATTCGGACATTTTGTTTTTATTCTGCTGTCGCCAATCACAATCCTTGCAATATTCTTGCCAATAATAATCATGGAATATTTTCTCTACATAATATATTCCATTAAAGCCCGTTACTTTAATTGAATTTCACTCAAACGTTGATGAGAATCCGCAAATAAACCAATCAAAGCGATGCTCTCTTCGTAACCCCTAACTCTGACTAAAATCTCCAATAAGGAAAAAAAGCAATATAACAAATAACATAAAATTCGTTCATTTCTTTGTACCTCAACCATATAGTTATGTAATTCATCTGTATTGCTACTAACCTATCTGTGTAATGCTTCTGAATTCAACAAATATTATTATTTTCTTTCTATTTCGTTCTATTTTGATTTTGTCTTTAGTATTGGTAAAGAACTTCCTAGAGCTGGTGTGCGGTTTATGTGCATATGCTATTTCTTTCTTATTTACGATTTTTGTTAATATTTTGTTATCTGTTAAGTTTGGTGCATATGCTACTCCAATGTATTTGTTTTGATTTATTTAGGTTTGTTATTGTTCTAGATTTAGTCGTTGTTTGTTGTCTATGCGAGTATGGTCCTAATTTTTATGTAATTTGGCGGTTTAAATTTGTCATCTATAATGTTGTATACTCTGTGTATAATACCTGCCTATTGCTGTGCTGGATTTTTTGTTACATCGAATGATTTGAATTAAAATTCATTATCCTACCCGATGATGTATCCTTTATATACCATATATGTCGTCACTCCATCTTGTAGGTGGTCTTCCTATTTTACGTTTATCCTCTCTCAATCTCCACTCAAGGACTCTTTTAGTCCATCATCTTTTAGTCATACGAGCTACATGCCCAGCTTCTCGCCGTTTTGTTCATGTCACTCTTTCTATTATGTCTGTCACTTTCGTTTTTTCTCTCAGCGATTTATTTGTTATTCTGTCTCTTCTGGTTACCCCAAGCATTTACCTTTCCATTGCCCTCTGAGCCACTCTCAATTTATTTATTGTTCGTTTGGTCAAAGTCAATGTATCACAATCGTAGGTGATAACAGGTAGCACGCATTGATCGTATACTTTTCTTTTTAAGCACATAGGTAGCTCACTTATAAATATGTATTTCAGTTTACCAAACGCTGTCCATCCAAATCCCACTCTTCTATTTATTTCACAAGTCTGATTGTCCTTTTCAATTTTTATTTCATGTCCTAGATACTTGTAGTTAAAAACTTGCTCAATTTCTCCTCCTTCGTCCATTTCTGTGCACTATTGGTTGTCACATGTCCGCTTTCATCTTTAAGTTTAAAAATCTGATGTCTTCCTTCTGATAAATTTCTCCTCATTATTTTCATACTCTTGTTTTCTTGTATAGTTTGCTCAATTTGACAAGTGTTATATTTATGTCTTATGTCCTTTCGTATCTCCTTAGATATAATCTTATTTAACCTGCGCATCTCATGTATATCTTGCTTTTCTCGTGCCTTTCTCCTTTGCTCCATGAGCTGTTTTGTTTCCTTGCTTATTTTCTCTTCTTTATGCTTAGGCTTTCTACAATGTTGTTTCTGTGCTTCTAGTATTGCCTCGATTATATTGTTGTTTAAAGTTTCTATATCGTCCCCTTGTTGCCGATCTAAAGCCAGCCCTATTTATTGCACCTTCAAATTTTTCTTGTTCAACGGGCCATATCCATTTACTTTTGCTTTTGTAAGTTAGACTTATTAGCTTGCTCCTCTCTTGTTTTAGGTTTAATTTAACTGTGGCTCTAACCGCTCTGTGGTCGCTTCCTATTCCAAATTTATTCAGAACTGTAATATTTATAATCGGCTGCTTGCGATCTGTTATGATAAAATCAATTTCGTTCTTTGTTCTTTCGTAAGGACTAAGCCATGTCCATCTACTTTGAGCTTTCTTTTGAAACAATGTGTTCATTAAGTACATATTATTATGTTGTAGAAAATGTAGTAACATTTGTTGTCTTCTATCGTTTCGGCAGTCCATTCCAAATTTTCCAATAGCAGTCTCATTCATCATCATTTTGTTTTCCAACTTTGGCATTGAAATCTTCTCCAATTATAAACGTGAAATGGCAATGTTCGTCTTTTATTCCTGCCTTTTATTGTTCTTCTGTTTTGTTGTATTTATGTACGTTGATTCTTATTAAGCGTTGTTTTGTTTTTATTGACTCAACAACATTCTGGAGATTGAGGTCATTATGTACGCAATCATATCTAAATAGATTATATACTTATTTCTAAATGTCGCAAGTTTTTAATGCCAAAGTACGTGAACAAACCTAAAAACATTCTACAAAGTAAATAGAATAAGACTGATCACCACCTACAAAGAGCGTAATAAATTCGGACATTTTGTTTTTATTCTGCTGTCGCCAATCACAATCCTTGCAATATTCTTGCCAATAATAATCATGGAATATTTTCTCTACATAATATATTCCATTAAAGCCCGTTACTTTAATTGAATTTCACTCAAACGTTGATGAGAATCCGCAAATAAACCAATCAAAGCGATGCTCTCTTCGTAACCCCTAACTCTGACTAAAATCTCCAATAAGGAAAAAAAGCAATATAACAAATAACATAAAATTCGTTCATTTCTTTGTACCTCAACCATATAGTTATGTAATTCATCTGTATTGCTACTAACCTATCTGTGTAATGCTTCTGAATTCAACAAATATTATTATTTTCTTTCTATTTCGTTCTATTTTGATTTTGTCTTTAGTATTGGTAAAGAACTTCCTAGAGCTGGTGTGCGGTTTATGTGCATATGCTATTTCTTTCTTATTTACGATTTTTGTTAATATTTTGTTATCTGTTAAGTTTGGTGCATATGCTACTCCAATGTATTTGTTTTGATTTATTTAGGTTTGTTATTGTTCTAGATTTAGTCGTTGTTTGTTGTCTATGCGAGTATGGTCCTAATTTTTATGTAATTTGGCGGTTTAAATTTGTCATCTATAATGTTGTATACTCTGTGTATAATACCTGCCTATTGCTGTGCTGGATTTTTTGTTACATCGAATGATTTGAATTAAAATTCATTATCCTACCCGATGATGTATCCTTTATATACCATATATGTCGTCACTCCATCTTGTAGGTGGTCTTCCTATTTTACGTTTATCCTCTCTCAATCTCCACTCAAGGACTCTTTTAGTCCATCATCTTTTAGTCATACGAGCTACATGCCCAGCTTCTCGCCGTTTTGTTCATGTCACTCTTTCTATTATGTCTGTCACTTTCGTTTTTTCTCTCAGCGATTTATTTGTTATTCTGTCTCTTCTGGTTACCCCAAGCATTTACCTTTCCATTGCCCTCTGAGCCACTCTCAATTTATTTATTGTTCGTTTGGTCAAAGTCAATGTATCACAATCGTAGGTGATAACAGGTAGCACGCATTGATCGTATACTTTTCTTTTTAAGCACATAGGTAGCTCACTTATAAATATGTATTTCAGTTTACCAAACGCTGTCCATCCAAATCCCACTCTTCTATTTATTTCACAAGTCTGATTGTCCTTTTCAATTTTTATTTCATGTCCTAGATACTTGTAGTTAAAAACTTGCTCAATTTCTCCTCCTTCGTCCATTTCTGTGCACTATTGGTTGTCACATGTCCGCTTTCATCTTTAAGTTTAAAAATCTGATGTCTTCCTTCTGATAAATTTCTCCTCATTATTTTCATACTCTTGTTTTCTTGTATAGTTTGCTCAATTTGACAAGTGTTATATTTATGTCTTATGTCCTTTCGTATCTCCTTAGATATAATCTTATTTAACCTGCGCATCTCATGTATATCTTGCTTTTCTCGTGCCTTTCTCCTTTGCTCCATGAGCTGTTTTGTTTCCTTGCTTATTTTCTCTTCTTTATGCTTAGGCTTTCTACAATGTTGTTTCTGTGCTTCTAGTATTGCCTCGATTATATTGTTGTTTAAAGTTTCTATATCGTCCCCTTGTTGCCGATCTAAAGCCAGCCCTATTTATTGCACCTTCAAATTTTTCTTGTTCAACGGGCCATATCCATTTACTTTTGCTTTTGTAAGTTAGACTTATTAGCTTTCTCCTCTCTTGTTTTAGGTTTAATTTAACTGTGGCTCTAACCGCTCTGTGGTCGCTTCCTATTCCAAATTTATTCAGAACTGTAATATTTATAATCGGCTGCTTGCGATCTGTTATGATAAAATCAATTTCGTTCTTTGTTCTTTCGTAAGGACTAAGCCATGTCCATCTACTTTGAGCTTTCTTTTGAAACAATGTGTTCATTAAGTACATATTATTATGTTGTAGAAAATGTAGTAACATTTGTTGTCTTCTATCGTTTCGGCAGTCCATTCCAAATTTTCCAATAGCAGTCTCATTCATCATCATTTTGTTTTCCAACTTTGGCATTGAAATCTTCTCCAATTATAAACGTGAAATGGCAATGTTCGTCTTTTATTCCTGCCTTTTATTGTTCTTCTGTTTTGTTGTATTTATGTACGTTGATTCTTATTAAGCGTTGTTTTGTTTTTATTGACTCAACAACATTCTGGAGATTGAGGTCATTATGTACGCAATCATATCTAAATAGATTATATACTTATTTCTAAATGTCGCAAGTTTTTAATGCCAAAGTACGTGAACAAACCTAAAAACATTCTACAAAGTAAATAGAATAAGACTGATCACCACCTACAAAGAGCGTAATAAATTCGGACATTTTGTTTTTATTCTGCTGTCGCCAATCACAATCCTTGCAATATTCTTGCCAATAATAATCATGGAATATTTTCTCTACATAATATATTCCATTAAAGCCCGTTACTTTAATTGAATTTCACTCAAACGTTGATGAGAATCCGCAAATAAACCAATCAAAGCGATGCTCTCTTCGTAACCCCTAACTCTGACTAAAATCTCCAATAAGGAAAAAAAGCAATATAACAAATAACATAAAATTCGTTCATTTCTTTGTACCTCAACCATATAGTTATGTAATTCATCTGTATTGCTACTAACCTATCTGTGTAATGCTTCTGAATTCAACAAATATTATTATTTTCTTTCTATTTCGTTCTATTTTGATTTTGTCTTTAGTATTGGTAAAGAACTTCCTAGAGCTGGTGTGCGGTTTATGTGCATATGCTATTTCTTTCTTATTTACGATTTTTGTTAATATTTTGTTATCTGTTAAGTTTGGTGCATATGCTACTCCAATGTATTTGTTTTGATTTATTTAGGTTTGTTATTGTTCTAGATTTAGTCGTTGTTTGTTGTCTATGCGAGTATGGTCCTAATTTTTATGTAATTTGGCGGTTTAAATTTGTCATCTATAATGTTGTATACTCTGTGTATAATACCTGCCTATTGCTGTGCTGGATTTTTTGTTACATCGAATGATTTGAATTAAAATTCATTATCCTACCCGATGATGTATCCTTTATATACCATATATGTCGTCACTCCATCTTGTAGGTGGTCTTCCTATTTTACGTTTATCCTCTCTCAATCTCCACTCAAGGACTCTTTTAGTCCATCATCTTTTAGTCATACGAGCTACATGCCCAGCTTCTCGCCGTTTTGTTCATGTCACTCTTTCTATTATGTCTGTCACTTTCGTTTTTTCTCTCAGCGATTTATTTGTTATTCTGTCTCTTCTGGTTACCCCAAGCATTTACCTTTCCATTGCCCTCTGAGCCACTCTCAATTTATTTATTGTTCGTTTGGTCAAAGTCAATGTATCACAATCGTAGGTGATAACAGGTAGCACGCATTGATCGTATACTTTTCTTTTTAAGCACATAGGTAGCTCACTTATAAATATGTATTTCAGTTTACCAAACGCTGTCCATCCAAATCCCACTCTTCTATTTATTTCACAAGTCTGATTGTCCTTTTCAATTTTTATTTCATGTCCTAGATACTTGTAGTTAAAAACTTGCTCAATTTCTCCTCCTTCGTCCATTTCTGTGCACTATTGGTTGTCACATGTCCGCTTTCATCTTTAAGTTTAAAAATCTGATGTCTTCCTTCTGATAAATTTCTCCTCATTATTTTCATACTCTTGTTTTCTTGTATAGTTTGCTCAATTTGACAAGTGTTATATTTATGTCTTATGTCCTTTCGTATCTCCTTAGATATAATCTTATTTAACCTGCGCATCTCATGTATATCTTGCTTTTCTCGTGCCTTTCTCCTTTGCTCCATGAGCTGTTTTGTTTCCTTGCTTATTTTCTCTTCTTTATGCTTAGGCTTTCTACAATGTTGTTTCTGTGCTTCTAGTATTGCCTCGATTATATTGTTGTTTAAAGTTTCTATATCGTCCCCTTGTTGCCGATCTAAAGCCAGCCCTATTTATTGCACCTTCAAATTTTTCTTGTTCAACGGGCCATATCCATTTACTTTTGCTTTTGTAAGTTAGACTTATTAGCTTGCTCCTCTCTTGTTTTAGGTTTAATTTAACTGTGGCTCTAACCGCTCTGTGGTCGCTTCCTATTCCAAATTTATTCAGAACTGTAATATTTATAATCGGCTGCTTGCGATCTGTTATGATAAAATCAATTTCGTTCTTTGTTCTTTCGTAAGGACTAAGCCATGTCCATCTACTTTGAGCTTTCTTTTGAAACAATGTGTTCATTAAGTACATATTATTATGTTGTAGAAAATGTAGTAACATTTGTTGTCTTCTATCGTTTCGGCAGTCCATTCCAAATTTTCCAATAGCAGTCTCATTCATCATCATTTTGTTTTCCAACTTTGGCATTGAAATCTTCTCCAATTATAAACGTGAAATGGCAATGTTCGTCTTTTATTCCTGCCTTTTATTGTTCTTCTGTTTTGTTGTATTTATGTACGTTGATTCTTATTAAGCGTTGTTTTGTTTTTATTGACTCAACAACATTCTGGAGATTGAGGTCATTATGTACGCAATCATATCTAAATAGATTATATACTTATTTCTAAATGTCGCAAGTTTTTAATGCCAAAGTACGTGAACAAACCTAAAAACATTCTACAAAGTAAATAGAATAAGACTGATCACCACCTACAAAGAGCGTAATAAATTCGGACATTTTGTTTTTATTCTGCTGTCGCCAATCACAATCCTTGCAATATTCTTGCCAATAATAATCATGGAATATTTTCTCTACATAATATATTCCATTAAAGCCCGTTACTTTAATTGAATTTCACTCAAACGTTGATGAGAATCCGCAAATAAACCAATCAAAGCGATGCTCTCTTCGTAACCCCTAACTCTGACTAAAATCTCCAATAAGGAAAAAAAGCAATATAACAAATAACATAAAATTCGTTCATTTCTTTGTACCTCAACCATATAGTTATGTAATTCATCTGTATTGCTACTAACCTATCTGTGTAATGCTTCTGAATTCAACAAATATTATTATTTTCTTTCTATTTCGTTCTATTTTGATTTTGTCTTTAGTATTGGTAAAGAACTTCCTAGAGCTGGTGTGCGGTTTATGTGCATATGCTATTTCTTTCTTATTTACGATTTTTGTTAATATTTTGTTATCTGTTAAGTTTGGTGCATATGCTACTCCAATGTATTTGTTTTGATTTATTTAGGTTTGTTATTGTTCTAGATTTAGTCGTTGTTTGTTGTCTATGCGAGTATGGTCCTAATTTTTATGTAATTTGGCGGTTTAAATTTGTCATCTATAATGTTGTATACTCTGTGTATAATACCTGCCTATTGCTGTGCTGGATTTTTTGTTACATCGAATGATTTGAATTAAAATTCATTATCCTACCCGATGATGTATCCTTTATATACCATATATGTCGTCACTCCATCTTGTAGGTGGTCTTCCTATTTTACGTTTATCCTCTCTCAATCTCCACTCAAGGACTCTTTTAGTCCATCATCTTTTAGTCATACGAGCTACATGCCCAGCTTCTCGCCGTTTTGTTCATGTCACTCTTTCTATTATGTCTGTCACTTTCGTTTTTTCTCTCAGCGATTTATTTGTTATTCTGTCTCTTCTGGTTACCCCAAGCATTTACCTTTCCATTGCCCTCTGAGCCACTCTCAATTTATTTATTGTTCGTTTGGTCAAAGTCAATGTATCACAATCGTAGGTGATAACAGGTAGCACGCATTGATCGTATACTTTTCTTTTTAAGCACATAGGTAGCTCACTTATAAATATGTATTTCAGTTTACCAAACGCTGTCCATCCAAATCCCACTCTTCTATTTATTTCACAAGTCTGATTGTCCTTTTCAATTTTTATTTCATGTCCTAGATACTTGTAGTTAAAAACTTGCTCAATTTCTCCTCCTTCGTCCATTTCTGTGCACTATTGGTTGTCACATGTCCGCTTTCATCTTTAAGTTTAAAAATCTGATGTCTTCCTTCTGATAAATTTCTCCTCATTATTTTCATACTCTTGTTTTCTTGTATAGTTTGCTCAATTTGACAAGTGTTATATTTATGTCTTATGTCCTTTCGTATCTCCTTAGATATAATCTTATTTAACCTGCGCATCTCATGTATATCTTGCTTTTCTCGTGCCTTTCTCCTTTGCTCCATGAGCTGTTTTGTTTCCTTGCTTATTTTCTCTTCTTTATGCTTAGGCTTTCTACAATGTTGTTTCTGTGCTTCTAGTATTGCCTCGATTATATTGTTGTTTAAAGTTTCTATATCGTCCCCTTGTTGCCGATCTAAAGCCAGCCCTATTTATTGCACCTTCAAATTTTTCTTGTTCAACGGGCCATATCCATTTACTTTTGCTTTTGTAAGTTAGACTTATTAGCTTTCTCCTCTCTTGTTTTAGGTTTAATTTAACTGTGGCTCTAACCGCTCTGTGGTCGCTTCCTATTCCAAATTTATTCAGAACTGTAATATTTATAATCGGCTGCTTGCGATCTGTTATGATAAAATCAATTTCGTTCTTTGTTCTTTCGTAAGGACTAAGCCATGTCCATCTACTTTGAGCTTTCTTTTGAAACAATGTGTTCATTAAGTACATATTATTATGTTGTAGAAAATGTAGTAACATTTGTTGTCTTCTATCGTTTCGGCAGTCCATTCCAAATTTTCCAATAGCAGTCTCATTCATCATCATTTTGTTTTCCAACTTTGGCATTGAAATCTTCTCCAATTATAAACGTGAAATGGCAATGTTCGTCTTTTATTCCTGCCTTTTATTGTTCTTCTGTTTTGTTGTATTTATGTACGTTGATTCTTATTAAGCGTTGTTTTGTTTTTATTGACTCAACAACATTCTGGAGATTGAGGTCATTATGTACGCAATCATATCTAAATAGATTATATACTTATTTCTAAATGTCGCAAGTTTTTAATGCCAAAGTACGTGAACAAACCTAAAAACATTCTACAAAGTAAATAGAATAAGACTGATCACCACCTACAAAGAGCGTAATAAATTCGGACATTTTGTTTTTATTCTGCTGTCGCCAATCACAATCCTTGCAATATTCTTGCCAATAATAATCATGGAATATTTTCTCTACATAATATATTCCATTAAAGCCCGTTACTTTAATTGAATTTCACTCAAACGTTGATGAGAATCCGCAAATAAACCAATCAAAGCGATGCTCTCTTCGTAACCCCTAACTCTGACTAAAATCTCCAATAAGGAAAAAAAGCAATATAACAAATAACATAAAATTCGTTCATTTCTTTGTACCTCAACCATATAGTTATGTAATTCATCTGTATTGCTACTAACCTATCTGTGTAATGCTTCTGAATTCAACAAATATTATTATTTTCTTTCTATTTCGTTCTATTTTGATTTTGTCTTTAGTATTGGTAAAGAACTTCCTAGAGCTGGTGTGCGGTTTATGTGCATATGCTATTTCTTTCTTATTTACGATTTTTGTTAATATTTTGTTATCTGTTAAGTTTGGTGCATATGCTACTCCAATGTATTTGTTTTGATTTATTTAGGTTTGTTATTGTTCTAGATTTAGTCGTTGTTTGTTGTCTATGCGAGTATGGTCCTAATTTTTATGTAATTTGGCGGTTTAAATTTGTCATCTATAATGTTGTATACTCTGTGTATAATACCTGCCTATTGCTGTGCTGGATTTTTTGTTACATCGAATGATTTGAATTAAAATTCATTATCCTACCCGATGATGTATCCTTTATATACCATATATGTCGTCACTCCATCTTGTAGGTGGTCTTCCTATTTTACGTTTATCCTCTCTCAATCTCCACTCAAGGACTCTTTTAGTCCATCATCTTTTAGTCATACGAGCTACATGCCCAGCTTCTCGCCGTTTTGTTCATGTCACTCTTTCTATTATGTCTGTCACTTTCGTTTTTTCTCTCAGCGATTTATTTGTTATTCTGTCTCTTCTGGTTACCCCAAGCATTTACCTTTCCATTGCCCTCTGAGCCACTCTCAATTTATTTATTGTTCGTTTGGTCAAAGTCAATGTATCACAATCGTAGGTGATAACAGGTAGCACGCATTGATCGTATACTTTTCTTTTTAAGCACATAGGTAGCTCACTTATAAATATGTATTTCAGTTTACCAAACGCTGTCCATCCAAATCCCACTCTTCTATTTATTTCACAAGTCTGATTGTCCTTTTCAATTTTTATTTCATGTCCTAGATACTTGTAGTTAAAAACTTGCTCAATTTCTCCTCCTTCGTCCATTTCTGTGCACTATTGGTTGTCACATGTCCGCTTTCATCTTTAAGTTTAAAAATCTGATGTCTTCCTTCTGATAAATTTCTCCTCATTATTTTCATACTCTTGTTTTCTTGTATAGTTTGCTCAATTTGACAAGTGTTATATTTATGTCTTATGTCCTTTCGTATCTCCTTAGATATAATCTTATTTAACCTGCGCATCTCATGTATATCTTGCTTTTCTCGTGCCTTTCTCCTTTGCTCCATGAGCTGTTTTGTTTCCTTGCTTATTTTCTCTTCTTTATGCTTAGGCTTTCTACAATGTTGTTTCTGTGCTTCTAGTATTGCCTCGATTATATTGTTGTTTAAAGTTTCTATATCGTCCCCTTGTTGCCGATCTAAAGCCAGCCCTATTTATTGCACCTTCAAATTTTTCTTGTTCAACGGGCCATATCCATTTACTTTTGCTTTTGTAAGTTAGACTTATTAGCTTTCTCCTCTCTTGTTTTAGGTTTAATTTAACTGTGGCTCTAACCGCTCTGTGGTCGCTTCCTATTCCAAATTTATTCAGAACTGTAATATTTATAATCGGCTGCTTGCGATCTGTTATGATAAAATCAATTTCGTTCTTTGTTCTTTCGTAAGGACTAAGCCATGTCCATCTACTTTGAGCTTTCTTTTGAAACAATGTGTTCATTAAGTACATATTATTATGTTGTAGAAAATGTAGTAACATTTGTTGTCTTCTATCGTTTCGGCAGTCCATTCCAAATTTTCCAATAGCAGTCTCATTCATCATCATTTTGTTTTCCAACTTTGGCATTGAAATCTTCTCCAATTATAAACGTGAAATGGCAATGTTCGTCTTTTATTCCTGCCTTTTATTGTTCTTCTGTTTTGTTGTATTTATGTACGTTGATTCTTATTAAGCGTTGTTTTGTTTTTATTGACTCAACAACATTCTGGAGATTGAGGTCATTATGTACGCAATCATATCTAAATAGATTATATACTTATTTCTAAATGTCGCAAGTTTTTAATGCCAAAGTACGTGAACAAACCTAAAAACATTCTACAAAGTAAATAGAATAAGACTGATCACCACCTACAAAGAGCGTAATAAATTCGGACATTTTGTTTTTATTCTGCTGTCGCCAATCACAATCCTTGCAATATTCTTGCCAATAATAATCATGGAATATTTTCTCTACATAATATATTCCATTAAAGCCCGTTACTTTAATTGAATTTCACTCAAACGTTGATGAGAATCCGCAAATAAACCAATCAAAGCGATGCTCTCTTCGTAACCCCTAACTCTGACTAAAATCTCCAATAAGGAAAAAAAGCAATATAACAAATAACATAAAATTCGTTCATTTCTTTGTACCTCAACCATATAGTTATGTAATTCATCTGTATTGCTACTAACCTATCTGTGTAATGCTTCTGAATTCAACAAATATTATTATTTTCTTTCTATTTCGTTCTATTTTGATTTTGTCTTTAGTATTGGTAAAGAACTTCCTAGAGCTGGTGTGCGGTTTATGTGCATATGCTATTTCTTTCTTATTTACGATTTTTGTTAATATTTTGTTATCTGTTAAGTTTGGTGCATATGCTACTCCAATGTATTTGTTTTGATTTATTTAGGTTTGTTATTGTTCTAGATTTAGTCGTTGTTTGTTGTCTATGCGAGTATGGTCCTAATTTTTATGTAATTTGGCGGTTTAAATTTGTCATCTATAATGTTGTATACTCTGTGTATAATACCTGCCTATTGCTGTGCTGGATTTTTTGTTACATCGAATGATTTGAATTAAAATTCATTATCCTACCCGATGATGTATCCTTTATATACCATATATGTCGTCACTCCATCTTGTAGGTGGTCTTCCTATTTTACGTTTATCCTCTCTCAATCTCCACTCAAGGACTCTTTTAGTCCATCATCTTTTAGTCATACGAGCTACATGCCCAGCTTCTCGCCGTTTTGTTCATGTCACTCTTTCTATTATGTCTGTCACTTTCGTTTTTTCTCTCAGCGATTTATTTGTTATTCTGTCTCTTCTGGTTACCCCAAGCATTTACCTTTCCATTGCCCTCTGAGCCACTCTCAATTTATTTATTGTTCGTTTGGTCAAAGTCAATGTATCACAATCGTAGGTGATAACAGGTAGCACGCATTGATCGTATACTTTTCTTTTTAAGCACATAGGTAGCTCACTTATAAATATGTATTTCAGTTTACCAAACGCTGTCCATCCAAATCCCACTCTTCTATTTATTTCACAAGTCTGATTGTCCTTTTCAATTTTTATTTCATGTCCTAGATACTTGTAGTTAAAAACTTGCTCAATTTCTCCTCCTTCGTCCATTTCTGTGCACTATTGGTTGTCACATGTCCGCTTTCATCTTTAAGTTTAAAAATCTGATGTCTTCCTTCTGATAAATTTCTCCTCATTATTTTCATACTCTTGTTTTCTTGTATAGTTTGCTCAATTTGACAAGTGTTATATTTATGTCTTATGTCCTTTCGTATCTCCTTAGATATAATCTTATTTAACCTGCGCATCTCATGTATATCTTGCTTTTCTCGTGCCTTTCTCCTTTGCTCCATGAGCTGTTTTGTTTCCTTGCTTATTTTCTCTTCTTTATGCTTAGGCTTTCTACAATGTTGTTTCTGTGCTTCTAGTATTGCCTCGATTATATTGTTGTTTAAAGTTTCTATATCGTCCCCTTGTTGCCGATCTAAAGCCAGCCCTATTTATTGCACCTTCAAATTTTTCTTGTTCAACGGGCCATATCCATTTACTTTTGCTTTTGTAAGTTAGACTTATTAGCTTTCTCCTCTCTTGTTTTAGGTTTAATTTAACTGTGGCTCTAACCGCTCTGTGGTCGCTTCCTATTCCAAATTTATTCAGAACTGTAATATTTATAATCGGCTGCTTGCGATCTGTTATGATAAAATCAATTTCGTTCTTTGTTCTTTCGTAAGGACTAAGCCATGTCCATCTACTTTGAGCTTTCTTTTGAAACAATGTGTTCATTAAGTACATATTATTATGTTGTAGAAAATGTAGTAACATTTGTTGTCTTCTATCGTTTCGGCAGTCCATTCCAAATTTTCCAATAGCAGTCTCATTCATCATCATTTTGTTTTCCAACTTTGGCATTGAAATCTTCTCCAATTATAAACGTGAAATGGCAATGTTCGTCTTTTATTCCTGCCTTTTATTGTTCTTCTGTTTTGTTGTATTTATGTACGTTGATTCTTATTAAGCGTTGTTTTGTTTTTATTGACTCAACAACATTCTGGAGATTGAGGTCATTATGTACGCAATCATATCTAAATAGATTATATACTTATTTCTAAATGTCGCAAGTTTTTAATGCCAAAGTACGTGAACAAACCTAAAAACATTCTACAAAGTAAATAGAATAAGACTGATCACCACCTACAAAGAGCGTAATAAATTCGGACATTTTGTTTTTATTCTGCTGTCGCCAATCACAATCCTTGCAATATTCTTGCCAATAATAATCATGGAATATTTTCTCTACATAATATATTCCATTAAAGCCCGTTACTTTAATTGAATTTCACTCAAACGTTGATGAGAATCCGCAAATAAACCAATCAAAGCGATGCTCTCTTCGTAACCCCTAACTCTGACTAAAATCTCCAATAAGGAAAAAAAGCAATATAACAAATAACATAAAATTCGTTCATTTCTTTGTACCTCAACCATATAGTTATGTAATTCATCTGTATTGCTACTAACCTATCTGTGTAATGCTTCTGAATTCAACAAATATTATTATTTTCTTTCTATTTCGTTCTATTTTGATTTTGTCTTTAGTATTGGTAAAGAACTTCCTAGAGCTGGTGTGCGGTTTATGTGCATATGCTATTTCTTTCTTATTTACGATTTTTGTTAATATTTTGTTATCTGTTAAGTTTGGTGCATATGCTACTCCAATGTATTTGTTTTGATTTATTTAGGTTTGTTATTGTTCTAGATTTAGTCGTTGTTTGTTGTCTATGCGAGTATGGTCCTAATTTTTATGTAATTTGGCGGTTTAAATTTGTCATCTATAATGTTGTATACTCTGTGTATAATACCTGCCTATTGCTGTGCTGGATTTTTTGTTACATCGAATGATTTGAATTAAAATTCATTATCCTACCCGATGATGTATCCTTTATATACCATATATGTCGTCACTCCATCTTGTAGGTGGTCTTCCTATTTTACGTTTATCCTCTCTCAATCTCCACTCAAGGACTCTTTTAGTCCATCATCTTTTAGTCATACGAGCTACATGCCCAGCTTCTCGCCGTTTTGTTCATGTCACTCTTTCTATTATGTCTGTCACTTTCGTTTTTTCTCTCAGCGATTTATTTGTTATTCTGTCTCTTCTGGTTACCCCAAGCATTTACCTTTCCATTGCCCTCTGAGCCACTCTCAATTTATTTATTGTTCGTTTGGTCAAAGTCAATGTATCACAATCGTAGGTGATAACAGGTAGCACGCATTGATCGTATACTTTTCTTTTTAAGCACATAGGTAGCTCACTTATAAATATGTATTTCAGTTTACCAAACGCTGTCCATCCAAATCCCACTCTTCTATTTATTTCACAAGTCTGATTGTCCTTTTCAATTTTTATTTCATGTCCTAGATACTTGTAGTTAAAAACTTGCTCAATTTCTCCTCCTTCGTCCATTTCTGTGCACTATTGGTTGTCACATGTCCGCTTTCATCTTTAAGTTTAAAAATCTGATGTCTTCCTTCTGATAAATTTCTCCTCATTATTTTCATACTCTTGTTTTCTTGTATAGTTTGCTCAATTTGACAAGTGTTATATTTATGTCTTATGTCCTTTCGTATCTCCTTAGATATAATCTTATTTAACCTGCGCATCTCATGTATATCTTGCTTTTCTCGTGCCTTTCTCCTTTGCTCCATGAGCTGTTTTGTTTCCTTGCTTATTTTCTCTTCTTTATGCTTAGGCTTTCTACAATGTTGTTTCTGTGCTTCTAGTATTGCCTCGATTATATTGTTGTTTAAAGTTTCTATATCGTCCCCTTGTTGCCGATCTAAAGCCAGCCCTATTTATTGCACCTTCAAATTTTTCTTGTTCAACGGGCCATATCCATTTACTTTTGCTTTTGTAAGTTAGACTTATTAGCTTTCTCCTCTCTTGTTTTAGGTTTAATTTAACTGTGGCTCTAACCGCTCTGTGGTCGCTTCCTATTCCAAATTTATTCAGAACTGTAATATTTATAATCGGCTGCTTGCGATCTGTTATGATAAAATCAATTTCGTTCTTTGTTCTTTCGTAAGGACTAAGCCATGTCCATCTACTTTGAGCTTTCTTTTGAAACAATGTGTTCATTAAGTACATATTATTATGTTGTAGAAAATGTAGTAACATTTGTTGTCTTCTATCGTTTCGGCAGTCCATTCCAAATTTTCCAATAGCAGTCTCATTCATCATCATTTTGTTTTCCAACTTTGGCATTGAAATCTTCTCCAATTATAAACGTGAAATGGCAATGTTCGTCTTTTATTCCTGCCTTTTATTGTTCTTCTGTTTTGTTGTATTTATGTACGTTGATTCTTATTAAGCGTTGTTTTGTTTTTATTGACTCAACAACATTCTGGAGATTGAGGTCATTATGTACGCAATCATATCTAAATAGATTATATACTTATTTCTAAATGTCGCAAGTTTTTAATGCCAAAGTACGTGAACAAACCTAAAAACATTCTACAAAGTAAATAGAATAAGACTGATCACCACCTACAAAGAGCGTAATAAATTCGGACATTTTGTTTTTATTCTGCTGTCGCCAATCACAATCCTTGCAATATTCTTGCCAATAATAATCATGGAATATTTTCTCTACATAATATATTCCATTAAAGCCCGTTACTTTAATTGAATTTCACTCAAACGTTGATGAGAATCCGCAAATAAACCAATCAAAGCGATGCTCTCTTCGTAACCCCTAACTCTGACTAAAATCTCCAATAAGGAAAAAAAGCAATATAACAAATAACATAAAATTCGTTCATTTCTTTGTACCTCAACCATATAGTTATGTAATTCATCTGTATTGCTACTAACCTATCTGTGTAATGCTTCTGAATTCAACAAATATTATTATTTTCTTTCTATTTCGTTCTATTTTGATTTTGTCTTTAGTATTGGTAAAGAACTTCCTAGAGCTGGTGTGCGGTTTATGTGCATATGCTATTTCTTTCTTATTTACGATTTTTGTTAATATTTTGTTATCTGTTAAGTTTGGTGCATATGCTACTCCAATGTATTTGTTTTGATTTATTTAGGTTTGTTATTGTTCTAGATTTAGTCGTTGTTTGTTGTCTATGCGAGTATGGTCCTAATTTTTATGTAATTTGGCGGTTTAAATTTGTCATCTATAATGTTGTATACTCTGTGTATAATACCTGCCTATTGCTGTGCTGGATTTTTTGTTACATCGAATGATTTGAATTAAAATTCATTATCCTACCCGATGATGTATCCTTTATATACCAATTGAATGTTATGCCTTTGTCGGTTCTGTGTAGTTCTGCGTCAAGATATGGTGATTTTGTTGTCTTTTTGTACTTCCACAGTAAATTGTATTATTTCGTGTTGTTTGTTTAATGTGTTTAGTATTGTGTCTAAATCTTGCATTTTAGCTATGGCTAGTTTGTCATCTCCGTATTTCGAAATATGTATTGTTCCAATTAATTTTTGTTTACGCTCGTCAAATGTATCATCTAATATTTTGTCCAGAATTATATTCCCAATGGTTGTTGAAAGCGGATTCCTCATTGGCATGCCGTAGATTTGATTGTATGTCTTGTTGTTAAATGTGAAATCATTGTTGTCCGTTAGGCAAAAGTCAAGGATATTTCTAAATTGTCGTTTGGGTATGTTTGTGTTAAGTTCTATGTCTTTCCATTTGTTCATTATTGTTTTTATAGCTAATTACACGGGTATATTTGTGAATAATGATATCACGTTAAATGATACTCCATATAAGCTAGGCGCATTTGCGGCTGAGCAGTGGAGCGGCTGTTGCCTTGGATCCTTCCTCATTGTCTTGTAGGTATTTTTGTCACCAAGTAGCTCCTGCATTTTGTCCATATACTCTTTACGTTCTAACAAATCAATTTTGTTTCCTTTATCCGTTTGCGCTACTATTATTGTGTCTTTGTGTTTGCTGTGTAACCGTTTTGTGTCCTCCGTGATCCTTCCTCATTGTCCTGTAGGTATTTTTGTCACCAAGTAGCTCCTGCATTTTGTCCATATACTCTTTACGTTCTAACAAATCAATTTTGTTTCCTTTATCCGTTTGCGCTACTATTATTGTGTCTTTGTGTTTGCTGTGTAACCGTTTTGTGTCCTCCGTGATCCTTCCTCATTGTCCTGTAGGTATTTTTGTCACCAAGTAGCTCCTGCATTTTGTCCATATACTCTTTACGTTCTAACAAATCAATTTTGTTTCCTTTATCCGTTTGCGCTACTATTATTGTGTCTTTGTGTTTGCTGTGTAACCGTTTTGTGTCCTCCGTGATCCTTCCTCATTGTCCTGTAGGTATTTTTGTCACCAAGTAGCTCCTGCATTTTGTCCATATACTCTTTACGTTCTAACAAATCAATTTTGTTTCCTTTATCCGTTTGCGCTACTATTATTGTGTCTTTGTGTTTGCTGTGTAACCGTTTTGTGTCCTCCGTGATCCTTCCTCATTGTCCTGTAGGTATTTTTGTCACCAAGTAGCTCCTGCATTTTGTCCATATACTCTTTACGTTCTAACAAATCAATTTTGTTTCCTTTATCCGTTTGCGCTACTATTATTGTGTCTTTGTGTTTGCTGTGTAACCGTTTTGTGTCCTCCGTGATCCTTCCTCATTGTCCTGTAGGTATTTTTGTCACCAAGTAGCTCCTGCATTTTGTCCATATACTCTTTACGTTCTAACAAATCAATTTTGTTTCCTTTATCCGTTTGCGCTACTATTATTGTGTCTTTGTGTTTGCTGTGTAACCGTTTTGTGTCCTCCGTGATCCTTCCTCATTGTCCTGTAGGTATTTTTGTCACCAAGTAGCTCCTGCATTTTGTCCATATACTCTTTACGTTCTAACAAATCAATTTTGTTTCCTTTATCCGTTTGCGCTACTATTATTGTGTCTTTGTGTTTGCTGTGTAACCGTTTTGTGTCCTTCGTAATCTTCAGCAAAAGTTTTTCTTGGCTATCGTTTGTGAAATTGTTTTTGAAATTGCTTCTTTTGGTTGCTAGATCACATCTGGCCAGATCTCACGTCTTCTCCTCTTCTACACATTGTATCGCTTGCTCCAGCCCGCTATTTATGTGTAAGGGGTGATAAAGATTTCTTGATTACCGGTAACGCAAACTTTAGTCCAAAAGCAAGGGTATTTTCTGTCTGTTTTGCTATTTTTTGACTGAATAAAATTTGTATTGTTGCTTTTGTATTGACATGTAATTGCGTTTCCTTGATTTCAAGTTGTAATACTTTTTTCATAAATAGTTGTTCTATTTTGGTGGACATTTTTTGTGTATTAAACATCCTGAAGTTGTGTCTCAGTGATGCTAGTATACCCTTTAAATACTCGGGAATATTTCCTTATTTTTTGCATTGCAGCAGATATTTCAGCCTTTTATTTTGTTTGGCTAATTTCTTTTGGCATTCGAAATAATACTTGAATCTAAGGCACGTCTCATTGTTGTACTTGAGTGCTATGTGTTTTCATCATCATCATCCAGCCATTTGCGTCCACTGCTGAACATAGGCCTCCTCCATATGTTTCCATTTTTCTCTGTCCTGAGCTGTTTTTATTCAGTTATTTGTAACTCTCTTTATGTCGTCACTCCATCTTGTAGGTGGTCTTCCTATTTTACGTTTATCCTCTCTCAATCTCTACTCCAGGACTCTTTTAGTCCATCATCTTTTAGTCATGCGAGCTACATGCCCAGCTTCTCGCCGTTTTGTTCATGTCACTCTTTCTATTTGCTTCCACTGCTGAACATAGGCCTCCTCCATATGTTTCCATTTTTCTCTGTCCTGGGCTGTTTTTATTCAGTTATTTGTAACTCTCTTTATGTCGTCACTCCATCTTGTAGGTGGTCTTCCTATTTTACGTTTATCCTCTCTCAATCTCCACTCAAGGACTCTTTTAGTCCATCATCTTTTAGTCATACGAGCTACATGCCCAGCTTCTCGCCGTTTTGTTCATGTCACTCTTTCTATTATGTCTGTCACTTTCGTTTTTTCTCTCAGCGATTTATTTGTTATTCTGTCTCTTCTGGTTACCCCAAGCATTTACCTTTCCATTGCCCTCTGAGCCACTCTCAATTTATTTATTGTTCGTTTGGTCAAAGTCAATGTATCACAATCGTAGGTGATAACAGGTAGCACGCATTGATCGTATACTTTTCTTTTTAAGCACATAGGTAGCTCACTTATAAATATGTATTTCAGTTTACCAAACGCTGTCCATCCAAATCCCACTCTTCTATTTATTTCACAAGTCTGATTGTCCTTTTCAATTTTTATTTCATGTCCTAGATACTTGTAGTTAAAAACTTGCTCAATTTCTCCTCCTTCGTCCATTTCTGTGCACTATTGGTTGTCACATGTCCGCTTTCATCTTTAAGTTTAAAAATCTGATGTCTTCCTTCTGATAAATTTCTCCTCATTATTTTCATACTCTTGTTTTCTTGTATAGTTTGCTCAATTTGACAAGTGTTATATTTATGTCTTATGTCCTTTCGTATCTCCTTAGATATAATCTTATTTAACCTGCGCATCTCATGTATATCTTGCTTTTCTCGTGCCTTTCTCCTTTGCTCCATGAGCTGTTTTGTTTCCTTGCTTATTTTCTCTTCTTTATGCTTAGGCTTTCTACAATGTTGTTTCTGTGCTTCTAGTATTGCCTCGATTATATTGTTGTTTAAAGTTTCTATATCGTCCCCTTGTTGCCGATCTAAAGCCAGCCCTATTTATTGCACCTTCAAATTTTTCTTGTTCAACGGGCCATATCCATTTACTTTTGCTTTTGTAAGTTAGACTTATTAGCTTTCTCCTCTCTTGTTTTAGGTTTAATTTAACTGTGGCTCTAACCGCTCTGTGGTCGCTTCCTATTCCAAATTTATTCAGAACTGTAATATTTATAATCGGCTGCTTGCGATCTGTTATGATAAAATCAATTTCGTTCTTTGTTCTTTCGTAAGGACTAAGCCATGTCCATCTACTTTGAGCTTTCTTTTGAAACAATGTGTTCATTAAGTACATATTATTATGTTGTAGAAAATGTAGTAACATTTGTTGTCTTCTATCGTTTCGGCAGTCCATTCCAAATTTTCCAATAGCAGTCTCATTCATCATCATTTTGTTTTCCAACTTTGGCATTGAAATCTTCTCCAATTATAAACGTGAAATGGCAATGTTCGTCTTTTATTCCTGCCTTTTATTGTTCTTCTGTTTTGTTGTATTTATGTACGTTGATTCTTATTAAGCGTTGTTTTGTTTTTATTGACTCAACAACATTCTGGAGATTGAGGTCATTATGTACGCAATCATATCTAAATAGATTATATACTTATTTCTAAATGTCGCAAGTTTTTAATGCCAAAGTACGTGAACAAACCTAAAAACATTCTACAAAGTAAATAGAATAAGACTGATCACCACCTACAAAGAGCGTAATAAATTCGGACATTTTGTTTTTATTCTGCTGTCGCCAATCACAATCCTTGCAATATTCTTGCCAATAATAATCATGGAATATTTTCTCTACATAATATATTCCATTAAAGCCCGTTACTTTAATTGAATTTCACTCAAACGTTGATGAGAATCCGCAAATAAACCAATCAAAGCGATGCTCTCTTCGTAACCCCTAACTCTGACTAAAATCTCCAATAAGGAAAAAAAGCAATATAACAAATAACATAAAATTCGTTCATTTCTTTGTACCTCAACCATATAGTTATGTAATTCATCTGTATTGCTACTAACCTATCTGTGTAATGCTTCTGAATTCAACAAATATTATTATTTTCTTTCTATTTCGTTCTATTTTGATTTTGTCTTTAGTATTGGTAAAGAACTTCCTAGAGCTGGTGTGCGGTTTATGTGCATATGCTATTTCTTTCTTATTTACGATTTTTGTTAATATTTTGTTATCTGTTAAGTTTGGTGCATATGCTACTCCAATGTATTTGTTTTGATTTATTTAGGTTTGTTATTGTTCTAGATTTAGTCGTTGTTTGTTGTCTATGCGAGTATGGTCCTAATTTTTATGTAATTTGGCGGTTTAAATTTGTCATCTATAATGTTGTATACTCTGTGTATAATACCTGCCTATTGCTGTGCTGGATTTTTTGTTACATCGAATGATTTGAATTAAAATTCATTATCCTACCCGATGATGTATCCTTTATATACCAATTGAATGTTATGCCTTTGTCGGTTCTGTGTAGTTCTGCGTCAAGATATGGTGATTTTGTTGTCTTTTTGTACTTCCACAGTAAATTGTATTATTTCGTGTTGTTTGTTTAATGTGTTTAGTATTGTGTCTAAATCTTGCCTTTTAGCTATGGCTAGTTTGTCATCTCCGTATTTCGAAATATGTATTGTTCCAATTAATTTTTGTTTACGCTCGTCAAATGTATCATCTAATATTTTGTCCAGAATTATATTCCCAATGGTTGTTGAAAGCGGATTCCTCATTGGCATGCCGTAGATTTGATTGTATGTCTTGTTGTTAAATGTGAAATCATTGTTGTCCGTTAGGCAAAAGTCAAGGATATTTCTAAATTGTCGTTTGGGTATGTTTGTGTTAAGTTCTATGTCTTTCCATTTGTTCATTATTGTTTTTATAGCTAATTACACGGGTATATTTGTGAATAATGATATCACGTTAAATGATACTCCATATAAGCTAGGCGCATTTGCGGCTGAGCAGTGGAGCGGCTGTTGCCTTGGATCCTTCCTCATTGTCTTGTAGGTATTTTTGTCACCAAGTAGCTCCTGCATTTTGTCCATATACTCTTTACGTTCTAACAAATCAATTTTGTTTCCTTTATCCGTTTGCGCTACTATTATTGTGTCTTTGTGTTTGCTGTGTAACCGTTTTGTGTCCTCCGTGATCCTTCCTCATTGTCCTGTAGGTATTTTTGTCACCAAGTAGCTCCTGCATTTTGTCCATATACTCTTTACGTTCTAACAAATCAATTTTGTTTCCTTTATCCGTTTGCGCTACTATTATTGTGTCTTTGTGTTTGCTGTGTAACCGTTTTGTGTCCTCCGTGATCCTTCCTCATTGTCCTGTAGGTATTTTTGTCACCAAGTAGCTCCTGCATTTTGTCCATATACTCTTTACGTTCTAACAAATCAATTTTGTTTCCTTTATCCGTTTGCGCTACTATTATTGTGTCTTTGTGTTTGCTGTGTAACCGTTTTGTGTCCTCCGTGATCCTTCCTCATTGTCCTGTAGGTATTTTTGTCACCAAGTAGCTCCTGCATTTTGTCCATATACTCTTTACGTTCTAACAAATCAATTTTGTTTCCTTTATCCGTTTGCGCTACTATTATTGTGTCTTTGTGTTTGCTGTGTAACCGTTTTGTGTCCTCCGTGATCCTTCCTCATTGTCCTGTAGGTATTTTTGTCACCAAGTAGCTCCTGCATTTTGTCCATATACTCTTTACGTTCTAACAAATCAATTTTGTTTCCTTTATCCGTTTGCGCTACTATTATTGTGTCTTTGTGTTTGCTGTGTAACCGTTTTGTGTCCTCCGTGATCCTTCCTCATTGTCCTGTAGGTATTTTTGTCACCAAGTAGCTCCTGCATTTTGTCCATATACTCTTTACGTTCTAACAAATCAATTTTGTTTCCTTTATCCGTTTGCGCTACTATTATTGTGTCTTTGTGTTTGCTGTGTAACCGTTTTGTGTCCTCCGTGATCCTTCCTCATTGTCCTGTAGGTATTTTTGTCACCAAGTAGCTCCTGCATTTTGTCCATATACTCTTTACGTTCTAACAAATCAATTTTGTTTCCTTTATCCGTTTGCGCTACTATTATTGTGTCTTTGTGTTTGCTGTGTAACCGTTTTGTGTCCTTCGTAATCTTCAGCAAAAGTTTTTCTTGGCTATCGTTTGTGAAATTGTTTTTGAAATTGCTTCTTTTGGTTGCTAGATCACATCTGGCCAGATCTCACGTCTTCTCCTCTTCTACACATTGTATCGCTTGCTCCAGCCCGCTATTTATGTGTAAGGGGTGATAAAGATTTCTTGATTACCGGTAACGCAAACTTTAGTCCAAAAGCAAGGGTATTTTCTGTCTGTTTTGCTATTTTTTGACTGAATAAAATTTGTATTGTTGCTTTTGTATTGACATGTAATTGCGTTTCCTTGATTTCAAGTTGTAATACTTTTTTCATAAATAGTTGTTCTATTTTGGTGGACATTTTTTGTGTATTAAACATCCTGAAGTTGTGTCTCAGTGATGCTAGTATACCCTTTAAATACTCGGGAATATTTCCTTATTTTTTGCATTGCAGCAGATATTTCAGCCTTTTATTTTGTTTGGCTAATTTCTTTTGGCATTCGAAATAATACTTGAATCTAAGGCACGTCTCATTGTTGTACTTGAGTGCTATGTGTTTTCATCATCATCATCCAGCCATTTGCGTCCACTGCTGAACATAGGCCTCCTCCATATGTTTCCATTTTTCTCTGTCCTGAGCTGTTTTTATTCAGTTATTTGTAACTCTCTTTATGTCGTCACTCCATCTTGTAGGTGGTCTTCCTATTTTACGTTTATCCTCTCTCAATCTCTACTCCAGGACTCTTTTAGTCCATCATCTTTTAGTCATGCGAGCTACATGCCCAGCTTCTCGCCGTTTTGTTCATGTCACTCTTTCTATTTGCTTCCACTGCTGAACATAGGCCTCCTCCATATGTTTCCATTTTTCTCTGTCCTGGGCTGTTTTTATTCAGTTATTTGTAACTCTCTTTATGTCGTCACTCCATCTTGTAGGTGGTCTTCCTATTTTACGTTTATCCTCTCTCAATCTCCACTCAAGGACTCTTTTAGTCCATCATCTTTTAGTCATACGAGCTACATGCCCAGCTTCTCGCCGTTTTGTTCATGTCACTCTTTCTATTATGTCTGTCACTTTCGTTTTTTCTCTCAGCGATTTATTTGTTATTCTGTCTCTTCTGGTTACCCCAAGCATTTACCTTTCCATTGCCCTCTGAGCCACTCTCAATTTATTTATTGTTCGTTTGGTCAAAGTCAATGTATCACAATCGTAGGTGATAACAGGTAGCACGCATTGATCGTATACTTTTCTTTTTAAGCACATAGGTAGCTCACTTATAAATATGTATTTCAGTTTACCAAACGCTGTCCATCCAAATCCCACTCTTCTATTTATTTCACAAGTCTGATTGTCCTTTTCAATTTTTATTTCATGTCCTAGATACTTGTAGTTAAAAACTTGCTCAATTTCTCCTCCTTCGTCCATTTCTGTGCACTATTGGTTGTCACATGTCCGCTTTCATCTTTAAGTTTAAAAATCTGATGTCTTCCTTCTGATAAATTTCTCCTCATTATTTTCATACTCTTGTTTTCTTGTATAGTTTGCTCAATTTGACAAGTGTTATATTTATGTCTTATGTCCTTTCGTATCTCCTTAGATATAATCTTATTTAACCTGCGCATCTCATGTATATCTTGCTTTTCTCGTGCCTTTCTCCTTTGCTCCATGAGCTGTTTTGTTTCCTTGCTTATTTTCTCTTCTTTATGCTTAGGCTTTCTACAATGTTGTTTCTGTGCTTCTAGTATTGCCTCGATTATATTGTTGTTTAAAGTTTCTATATCGTCCCCTTGTTGCCGATCTAAAGCCAGCCCTATTTATTGCACCTTCAAATTTTTCTTGTTCAACGGGCCATATCCATTTACTTTTGCTTTTGTAAGTTAGACTTATTAGCTTTCTCCTCTCTTGTTTTAGGTTTAATTTAACTGTGGCTCTAACCGCTCTGTTGTCGCTTCCTATTCCAAATTTATTCAGAACTGTAATATTTATAATCGGCTGCTTGCGATCTGTTATGATAAAATCAATTTCGTTCTTTGTTCTTTCGTAAGGACTAAGCCATGTCCATCTACTTTGAGCTTTCTTTTGAAACAATGTGTTCATTAAGTACATATTATTATGTTGTAGAAAATGTAGTAACATTTGTTGTCTTCTATCGTTTCGGCAGTCCATTCCAAATTTTCCAATAGCAGTCTCATTCATCATCATTTTGTTTTCCAACTTTGGCATTGAAATCTTCTCCAATTATAAACGTGAAATGGCAATGTTCGTCTTTTATTCCTGCCTTTTATTGTTCTTCTGTTTTGTTGTATTTATGTACGTTGATTCTTATTAAGCGTTGTTTTGTTTTTATTGACTCAACAACATTCTGGAGATTGAGGTCATTATGTACGCAATCATATCTAAATAGATTATATACTTATTTCTAAATGTCGCAAGTTTTTAATGCCAAAGTACGTGAACAAACCTAAAAACATTCTACAAAGTAAATAGAATAAGACTGATCACCACCTACAAAGAGCGTAATAAATTCGGACATTTTGTTTTTATTCTGCTGTCGCCAATCACAATCCTTGCAATATTCTTGCCAATAATAATCATGGAATATTTTCTCTACATAATATATTCCATTAAAGCCCGTTACTTTAATTGAATTTCACTCAAACGTTGATGAGAATCCGCAAATAAACCAATCAAAGCGATGCTCTCTTCGTAACCCCTAACTCTGACTAAAATCTCCAATAAGGAAAAAAAGCAATATAACAAATAACATAAAATTCGTTCATTTCTTTGTACCTCAACCATATAGTTATGTAATTCATCTGTATTGCTACTAACCTATCTGTGTAATGCTTCTGAATTCAACAAATATTATTATTTTCTTTCTATTTCGTTCTATTTTGATTTTGTCTTTAGTATTGGTAAAGAACTTCCTAGAGCTGGTGTGCGGTTTATGTGCATATGCTATTTCTTTCTTATTTACGATTTTTGTTAATATTTTGTTATCTGTTAAGTTTGGTGCATATGCTACTCCAATGTATTTGTTTTGATTTATTTAGGTTTGTTATTGTTCTAGATTTAGTCGTTGTTTGTTGTCTATGCGAGTATGGTCCTAATTTTTATGTAATTTGGCGGTTTAAATTTGTCATCTATAATGTTGTATACTCTGTGTATAATACCTGCCTATTGCTGTGCTGGATTTTTTGTTACATCGAATGATTTGAATTAAAATTCATTATCCTACCCGATGATGTATCCTTTATATACCATATATGTCGTCACTCCATCTTGTAGGTGGTCTTCCTATTTTACGTTTATCCTCTCTCAATCTCCACTCAAGGACTCTTTTAGTCCATCATCTTTTAGTCATACGAGCTACATGCCCAGCTTCTCGCCGTTTTGTTCATGTCACTCTTTCTATTATGTCTGTCACTTTCGTTTTTTCTCTCAGCGATTTATTTGTTATTCTGTCTCTTCTGGTTACCCCAAGCATTTACCTTTCCATTGCCCTCTGAGCCACTCTCAATTTATTTATTGTTCGTTTGGTCAAAGTCAATGTATCACAATCGTAGGTGATAACAGGTAGCACGCATTGATCGTATACTTTTCTTTTTAAGCACATAGGTAGCTCACTTATAAATATGTATTTCAGTTTACCAAACGCTGTCCATCCAAATCCCACTCTTCTATTTATTTCACAAGTCTGATTGTCCTTTTCAATTTTTATTTCATGTCCTAGATACTTGTAGTTAAAAACTTGCTCAATTTCTCCTCCTTCGTCCATTTCTGTGCACTATTGGTTGTCACATGTCCGCTTTCATCTTTAAGTTTAAAAATCTGATGTCTTCCTTCTGATAAATTTCTCCTCATTATTTTCATACTCTTGTTTTCTTGTATAGTTTGCTCAATTTGACAAGTGTTATATTTATGTCTTATGTCCTTTCGTATCTCCTTAGATATAATCTTATTTAACCTGCGCATCTCATGTATATCTTGCTTTTCTCGTGCCTTTCTCCTTTGCTCCATGAGCTGTTTTGTTTCCTTGCTTATTTTCTCTTCTTTATGCTTAGGCTTTCTACAATGTTGTTTCTGTGCTTCTAGTATTGCCTCGATTATATTGTTGTTTAAAGTTTCTATATCGTCCCCTTGTTGCCGATCTAAAGCCAGCCCTATTTATTGCACCTTCAAATTTTTCTTGTTCAACGGGCCATATCCATTTACTTTTGCTTTTGTAAGTTAGATTTATTAGCTTTCTCCTCTCTTGTTTTAGGTTTAATTTAACTGTGGCTCTAACCGCTCTGTGGTCGCTTCCTATTCCAAATTTATTCAGAACTGTAATATTTATAATCGGCTGCTTGCGATCTGTTATGATAAAATCAATTTCGTTCTTTGTTCTTTCGTAAGGACTAAGCCATGTCCATCTACTTTGAGCTTTCTTTTGAAACAATGTGTTCATTAAGTACATATTATTATGTTGTAGAAAATGTAGTAACATTTGTTGTCTTCTATCGTTTCGGCAGTCCATTCCAAATTTTCCAATAGCAGTCTCATTCATCATCATTTTGTTTTCCAACTTTGGCATTGAAATCTTCTCCAATTATAAACGTGAAATGGCAATGTTCGTCTTTTATTCCTGCCTTTTATTGTTCTTCTGTTTTGTTGTATTTATGTACGTTGATTCTTATTAAGCGTTGTTTTGTTTTTATTGACTCAACAACATTCTGGAGATTGAGGTCATTATGTACGCAATCATATCTAAATAGATTATATACTTATTTCTAAATGTCGCAAGTTTTTAATGCCAAAGTACGTGAACAAACCTAAAAACATTCTACAAAGTAAATAGAATAAGACTGATCACCACCTACAAAGAGCGTAATAAATTCGGACATTTTGTTTTTATTCTGCTGTCGCCAATCACAATCCTTGCAATATTCTTGCCAATAATAATCATGGAATATTTTCTCTACATAATATATTCCATTAAAGCCCGTTACTTTAATTGAATTTCACTCAAACGTTGATGAGAATCCGCAAATAAACCAATCAAAGCGATGCTCTCTTCGTAACCCCTAACTCTGACTAAAATCTCCAATAAGGAAAAAAAGCAATATAACAAATAACATAAAATTCGTTCATTTCTTTGTACCTCAACCATATAGTTATGTAATTCATCTGTATTGCTACTAACCTATCTGTGTAATGCTTCTGAATTCAACAAATATTATTATTTTCTTTCTATTTCGTTCTATTTTGATTTTGTCTTTAGTATTGGTAAAGAACTTCCTAGAGCTGGTGTGCGGTTTATGTGCATATGCTATTTCTTTCTTATTTACGATTTTTGTTAATATTTTGTTATCTGTTAAGTTTGGTGCATATGCTACTCCAATGTATTTGTTTTGATTTATTTAGGTTTGTTATTGTTCTAGATTTAGTCGTTGTTTGTTGTCTATGCGAGTATGGTCCTAATTTTTATGTAATTTGGCGGTTTAAATTTGTCATCTATAATGTTGTATACTCTGTGTATAATACCTGCCTATTGCTGTGCTGGATTTTTTGTTACATCGAATGATTTGAATTAAAATTCATTATCCTACCCGATGATGTATCCTTTATATACCAATTGAATGTTATGCCTTTGTCGGTTCTGTGTAGTTCTGCGTCAAGATATGGTGATTTTGTTGTCTTTTTGTACTTCCACAGTAAATTGTATTATTTCGTGTTGTTTGTTTAATGTGTTTAGTATTGTGTCTAAATCTTGCCTTTTAGCTATGGCTAGTTTGTCATCTCCGTATTTCGAAATATGTATTGTTCCAATTAATTTTTGTTTACGCTCGTCAAATGTATCATCTAATATTTTGTCCAGAATTATATTCCCAATGGTTGTTGAAAGCGGATTCCTCATTGGCATGCCGTAGATTTGATTGTATGTCTTGTTGTTAAATGTGAAATCATTGTTGTCCGTTAGGCAAAAGTCAAGGATATTTCTAAATTGTCGTTTGGGTATGTTTGTGTTAAGTTCTATGTCTTTCCATTTGTTCATTATTGTTTTTATAGCTAATTACACGGGTATATTTGTGAATAATGATATCACGTTAAATGATACTCCATATAAGCTAGGCGCATTTGCGGCTGAGCAGTGGAGCGGCTGTTGCCTTGGATCCTTCCTCATTGTCTTGTAGGTATTTTTGTCACCAAGTAGCTCCTGCATTTTGTCCATATACTCTTTACGTTCTAACAAATCAATTTTGTTTCCTTTATCCGTTTGCGCTACTATTATTGTGTCTTTGTGTTTGCTGTGTAACCGTTTTGTGTCCTCCGTGATCCTTCCTCATTGTCCTGTAGGTATTTTTGTCACCAAGTAGCTCCTGCATTTTGTCCATATACTCTTTACGTTCTAACAAATCAATTTTGTTTCCTTTATCCGTTTGCGCTACTATTATTGTGTCTTTGTGTTTGCTGTGTAACCGTTTTGTGTCCTCCGTGATCCTTCCTCATTGTCCTGTAGGTATTTTTGTCACCAAGTAGCTCCTGCATTTTGTCCATATACTCTTTACGTTCTAACAAATCAATTTTGTTTCCTTTATCCGTTTGCGCTACTATTATTGTGTCTTTGTGTTTGCTGTGTAACCGTTTTGTGTCCTCCGTGATCCTTCCTCATTGTCCTGTAGGTATTTTTGTCACCAAGTAGCTCCTGCATTTTGTCCATATACTCTTTACGTTCTAACAAATCAATTTTGTTTCCTTTATCCGTTTGCGCTACTATTATTGTGTCTTTGTGTTTGCTGTGTAACCGTTTTGTGTCCTCCGTGATCCTTCCTCATTGTCCTGTAGGTATTTTTGTCACCAAGTAGCTCCTGCATTTTGTCCATATACTCTTTACGTTCTAACAAATCAATTTTGTTTCCTTTATCCGTTTGCGCTACTATTATTGTGTCTTTGTGTTTGCTGTGTAACCGTTTTGTGTCCTCCGTGATCCTTCCTCATTGTCCTGTAGGTATTTTTGTCACCAAGTAGCTCCTGCATTTTGTCCATATACTCTTTACGTTCTAACAAATCAATTTTGTTTCCTTTATCCGTTTGCGCTACTATTATTGTGTCTTTGTGTTTGCTGTGTAACCGTTTTGTGTCCTCCGTGCTCCTTCCTCATTGTCCTGTAGGTATTTTTGTCACCAAGTAGCTCCTGCATTTTGTCCATATACTCTTTACGTTCTAACAAATCAATTTTGTTTCCTTTATCCGTTTGCGCTACTATTATTGTGTCTTTGTGTTTGCTGTGTAACCGTTTTGTGTCCTCCGTGATCCTTCCTCATTGTCCTGTAGGTATTTTTGTCACCAAGTACCTCCTGCATTTTGTCCATATACTCTTTACGTTCTAACAAATCAATTTTGTTTCCTTTATCCGTTTGCGCTACTATTATTGTGTCTTTGTGTTTGCTGTGTAACCGTTTTGTGTCCTTCGTAATCTTCAGCAAAAGTTTTTCTTGGCTATCGTTTGTGAAATTGTTTTTGAAATTGCTTCTTTTGGTTGCTAGATCACATCTGGCCAGATCTCACGTCTTCTCCTCTTCTACACATTGTATCGCTTGCTCCAGCCCGCTATTTATGTGTAAGGGGTGATAAAGATTTCTTGATTACCGGTAACGCAAACTTTAGTCCAAAAGCAAGGGTATTTTCTGTCTGTTTTGCTATTTTTTGACTGAATAAAATTTGTATTGTTGCTTTTGTATTGACATGTAATTGCGTTTCCTTGATTTCAAGTTGTAATACTTTTTTCATAAATAGTTGTTCTATTTTGGTGGACATTTTTTGTGTATTAAACATCCTGAAGTTGTGTCTCAGTGATGCTAGTATACCCTTTAAATACTCGGGAATATTTCCTTATTTTTTGCATTGCAGCAGATATTTCAGCCTTTTATTTTGTTTGGCTAATTTCTTTTGGCATTCGAAATAATACTTGAATCTAAAGCACGTCTCATTGTTGTACTTGAGTGCTATGTGTTTTCATCATCATCATCCAGCCATTTGCGTCCACTGCTGAACATAGGCCTCCTCCATATGTTTCCATTTTTCTCTGTCCTGAGCTGTTTTTATTCAGTTATTTGTAACTCTCTTTATGTCGTCACTCCATCTTGTAGGTGGTCTTCCTATTTTACGTTTATCCTCTCTCAATCTCTACTCCAGGACTCTTTTAGTCCATCATCTTTTAGTCATGCGAGCTACATGCCCAGCTTCTCGCCGTTTTGTTCATGTCACTCTTTCTATTTGCTTCCACTGCTGAACATAGGCCTCCTCCATATGTTTCCATTTTTCTCTGTCCTGGGCTGTTTTTATTCAGTTATTTGTAACTCTCTTTATGTCGTCACTCCATCTTGTAGGTGGTCTTCCTATTTTACGTTTATCCTCTCTCAATCTCCACTCAAGGACTCTTTTAGTCCATCATCTTTTAGTCATACGAGCTACATGCCCAGCTTCTCGCCGTTTTGTTCATGTCACTCTTTCTATTATGTCTGTCACTTTCGTTTTTTCTCTCAGCGATTTATTTGTTATTCTGTCTCTTCTGGTTACCCCAAGCATTTACCTTTCCATTGCCCTCTGAGCCACTCTCAATTTATTTATTGTTCGTTTGGTCAAAGTCAATGTATCACAATCGTAGGTGATAACAGGTAGCACGCATTGATCGTATACTTTTCTTTTTAAGCACATAGGTAGCTCACTTATAAATATGTATTTCAGTTTACCAAACGCTGTCCATCCAAATCCCACTCTTCTATTTATTTCACAAGTCTGATTGTCCTTTTCAATTTTTATTTCATGTCCTAGATACTTGTAGTTAAAAACTTGCTCAATTTCTCCTCCTTCGTCCATTTCTGTGCACTATTGGTTGTCACATGTCCGCTTTCATCTTTAAGTTTAAAAATCTGATGTCTTCCTTCTGATAAATTTCTCCTCATTATTTTCATACTCTTGTTTTCTTGTATAGTTTGCTCAATTTGACAAGTGTTATATTTATGTCTTATGTCCTTTCGTATCTCCTTAGATATAATCTTATTTAACCTGCGCATCTCATGTATATCTTGCTTTTCTCGTGCCTTTCTCCTTTGCTCCATGAGCTGTTTTGTTTCCTTGCTTATTTTCTCTTCTTTATGCTTAGGCTTTCTACAATGTTGTTTCTGTGCTTCTAGTATTGCCTCGATTATATTGTTGTTTAAAGTTTCTATATCGTCCCCTTGTTGCCGATCTAAAGCCAGCCCTATTTATTGCACCTTCAAATTTTTCTTGTTCAACGGGCCATATCCATTTACTTTTGCTTTTGTAAGTTAGACTTATTAGCTTTCTCCTCTCTTGTTTTAGGTTTAATTTAACTGTGGCTCTAACCGCTCTGTGGTCGCTTCCTATTCCAAATTTATTCAGAACTGTAATATTTATAATCGGCTGCTTGCGATCTGTTATGATAAAATCAATTTCGTTCTTTGTTCTTTCGTAAGGACTAAGCCATGTCCATCTACTTTGAGCTTTCTTTTGAAACAATGTGTTCATTAAGTACATATTATTATGTTGTAGAAAATGTAGTAACATTTGTTGTCTTCTATCGTTTCGGCAGTCCATTCCAAATTTTCCAATAGCAGTCTCATTCATCATCATTTTGTTTTCCAACTTTGGCATTGAAATCTTCTCCAATTATAAACGTGAAATGGCAATGTTCGTCTTTTATTCCTGCCTTTTATTGTTCTTCTGTTTTGTTGTATTTATGTACGTTGATTCTTATTAAGCGTTGTTTTGTTTTTATTGACTCAACAACATTCTGGAGATTGAGGTCATTATGTACGCAATCATATCTAAATAGATTATATACTTATTTCTAAATGTCGCAAGTTTTTAATGCCAAAGTACGTGAACAAACCTAAAAACATTCTACAAAGTAAATAGAATAAGACTGATCACCACCTACAAAGAGCGTAATAAATTCGGACATTTTGTTTTTATTCTGCTGTCGCCAATCACAATCCTTGCAATATTCTTGCCAATAATAATCATGGAATATTTTCTCTACATAATATATTCCATTAAAGCCCGTTACTTTAATTGAATTTCACTCAAACGTTGATGAGAATCCGCAAATAAACCAATCAAAGCGATGCTCTCTTCGTAACCCCTAACTCTGACTAAAATCTCCAATAAGGAAAAAAAGCAATATAACAAATAACATAAAATTCGTTCATTTCTTTGTACCTCAACCATATAGTTATGTAATTCATCTGTATTGCTACTAACCTATCTGTGTAATGCTTCTGAATTCAACAAATATTATTATTTTCTTTCTATTTCGTTCTATTTTGATTTTGTCTTTAGTATTGGTAAAGAACTTCCTAGAGCTGGTGTGCGGTTTATGTGCATATGCTATTTCTTTCTTATTTACGATTTTTGTTAATATTTTGTTATCTGTTAAGTTTGGTGCATATGCTACTCCAATGTATTTGTTTTGATTTATTTAGGTTTGTTATTGTTCTAGATTTAGTCGTTGTTTGTTGTCTATGCGAGTATGGTCCTAATTTTTATGTAATTTGGCGGTTTAAATTTGTCATCTATAATGTTGTATACTCTGTGTATAATACCTGCCTATTGCTGTGCTGGATTTTTTGTTACATCGAATGATTTGAATTAAAATTCATTATCCTACCCGATGATGTATCCTTTATATACCAATTGAATGTTATGCCTTTGTCGGTTCTGTGTAGTTCTGCGTCAAGATATGGTGATTTTGTTGTCTTTTTGTACTTCCACAGTAAATTGTATTATTTCGTGTTGTTTGTTTAATGTGTTTAGTATTGTGTCTAAATCTTGCCTTTTAGCTATGGCTAGTTTGTCATCTCCGTATTTCGAAATATGTATTGTTCCAATTAATTTTTGTTTACGCTCGTCAAATGTATCATCTAATATTTTGTCCAGAATTATATTCCCAATGGTTGTTGAAAGCGGATTCCTCATTGGCATGCCGTAGATTTGATTGTATGTCTTGTTGTTAAATGTGAAATCATTGTTGTCCGTTAGGCAAAAGTCAAGGATATTTCTAAATTGTCGTTTGGGTATGTTTGTGTTAAGTTCTATGTCTTTCCATTTGTTCATTATTGTTTTTATAGCTAATTACACGGGTATATTTGTGAATAATGATATCACGTTAAATGATACTCCATATAAGCTAGGCGCATTTGCGGCTGAGCAGTGGAGCGGCTGTTGCCTTGGATCCTTCCTCATTGTCTTGTAGGTATTTTTGTCACCAAGTAGCTCCTGCATTTTGTCCATATACTCTTTACGTTCTAACAAATCAATTTTGTTTCCTTTATCCGTTTGCGCTACTATTATTGTGTCTTTGTGTTTGCTGTGTAACCGTTTTGTGTCCTCCGTGATCCTTCCTCATTGTCCTGTAGGTATTTTTGTCACCAAGTAGCTCCTGCATTTTGTCCATATACTCTTTACGTTCTAACAAATCAATTTTGTTTCCTTTATCCGTTTGCGCTACTATTATTGTGTCTTTGTGTTTGCTGTGTAACCGTTTTGTGTCCTCCGTGATCCTTCCTCATTGTCCTGTAGGTATTTTTGTCACCAAGTAGCTCCTGCATTTTGTCCATATACTCTTTACGTTCTAACAAATCAATTTTGTTTCCTTTATCCGTTTGCGCTACTATTATTGTGTCTTTGTGTTTGCTGTGTAACCGTTTTGTGTCCTCCGTGATCCTTCCTCATTGTCCTGTAGGTATTTTTGTCACCAAGTAGCTCCTGCATTTTGTCCATATACTCTTTACGTTCTAACAAATCAATTTTGTTTCCTTTATCCGTTTGCGCTACTATTATTGTGTCTTTGTGTTTGCTGTGTAACCGTTTTGTGTCCTCCGTGATCCTTCCTCATTGTCCTGTAGGTATTTTTGTCACCAAGTAGCTCCTGCATTTTGTCCATATACTCTTTACGTTCTAACAAATCAATTTTGTTTCCTTTATCCGTTTGCGCTACTATTATTGTGTCTTTGTGTTTGCTGTGTAACCGTTTTGTGTCCTCCGTGATCCTTCCTCATTGTCCTGTAGGTATTTTTGTCACCAAGTAGCTCCTGCATTTTGTCCATATACTCTTTACGTTCTAACAAATCAATTTTGTTTCCTTTATCCGTTTGCGCTACTATTATTGTGTCTTTGTGTTTGCTGTGTAACCGTTTTGTGTCCTCCGTGCTCCTTCCTCATTGTCCTGTAGGTATTTTTGTCACCAAGTAGCTCCTGCATTTTGTCCATATACTCTTTACGTTCTAACAAATCAATTTTGTTTCCTTTATCCGTTTGCGCTACTATTATTGTGTCTTTGTGTTTGCTGTGTAACCGTTTTGTGTCCTCCGTGATCCTTCCTCATTGTCCTGTAGGTATTTTTGTCACCAAGTACCTCCTGCATTTTGTCCATATACTCTTTACGTTCTAACAAATCAATTTTGTTTCCTTTATCCGTTTGCGCTACTATTATTGTGTCTTTGTGTTTGCTGTGTAACCGTTTTGTGTCCTTCGTAATCTTCAGCAAAAGTTTTTCTTGGCTATCGTTTGTGAAATTGTTTTTGAAATTGCTTCTTTTGGTTGCTAGATCACATCTGGCCAGATCTCACGTCTTCTCCTCTTCTACACATTGTATCGCTTGCTCCAGCCCGCTATTTATGTGTAAGGGGTGATAAAGATTTCTTGATTACCGGTAACGCAAACTTTAGTCCAAAAGCAAGGGTATTTTCTGTCTGTTTTGCTATTTTTTGACTGAATAAAATTTGTATTGTTGCTTTTGTATTGACATGTAATTGCGTTTCCTTGATTTCAAGTTGTAATACTTTTTTCATAAATAGTTGTTCTATTTTGGTGGACATTTTTTGTGTATTAAACATCCTGAAGTTGTGTCTCAGTGATGCTAGTATACCCTTTAAATACTCGGGAATATTTCCTTATTTTTTGCATTGCAGCAGATATTTCAGCCTTTTATTTTGTTTGGCTAATTTCTTTTGGCATTCGAAATAATACTTGAATCTAAAGCACGTCTCATTGTTGTACTTGAGTGCTATGTGTTTTCATCATCATCATCCAGCCATTTGCGTCCACTGCTGAACATAGGCCTCCTCCATATGTTTCCATTTTTCTCTGTCCTGAGCTGTTTTTATTCAGTTATTTGTAACTCTCTTTATGTCGTCACTCCATCTTGTAGGTGGTCTTCCTATTTTACGTTTATCCTCTCTCAATCTCTACTCCAGGACTCTTTTAGTCCATCATCTTTTAGTCATGCGAGCTACATGCCCAGCTTCTCGCCGTTTTGTTCATGTCACTCTTTCTATTTGCTTCCACTGCTGAACATAGGCCTCCTCCATATGTTTCCATTTTTCTCTGTCCTGGGCTGTTTTTATTCAGTTATTTGTAACTCTCTTTATGTCGTCACTCCATCTTGTAGGTGGTCTTCCTATTTTACGTTTATCCTCTCTCAATCTCCACTCAAGGACTCTTTTAGTCCATCATCTTTTAGTCATACGAGCTACATGCCCAGCTTCTCGCCGTTTTGTTCATGTCACTCTTTCTATTATGTCTGTCACTTTCGTTTTTTCTCTCAGCGATTTATTTGTTATTCTGTCTCTTCTGGTTACCCCAAGCATTTACCTTTCCATTGCCCTCTGAGCCACTCTCAATTTATTTATTGTTCGTTTGGTCAAAGTCAATGTATCACAATCGTAGGTGATAACAGGTAGCACGCATTGATCGTATACTTTTCTTTTTAAGCACATAGGTAGCTCACTTATAAATATGTATTTCAGTTTACCAAACGCTGTCCATCCAAATCCCACTCTTCTATTTATTTCACAAGTCTGATTGTCCTTTTCAATTTTTATTTCATGTCCTAGATACTTGTAGTTAAAAACTTGCTCAATTTCTCCTCCTTCGTCCATTTCTGTGCACTATTGGTTGTCACATGTCCGCTTTCATCTTTAAGTTTAAAAATCTGATGTCTTCCTTCTGATAAATTTCTCCTCATTATTTTCATACTCTTGTTTTCTTGTATAGTTTGCTCAATTTGACAAGTGTTATATTTATGTCTTATGTCCTTTCGTATCTCCTTAGATATAATCTTATTTAACCTGCGCATCTCATGTATATCTTGCTTTTCTCGTGCCTTTCTCCTTTGCTCCATGAGCTGTTTTGTTTCCTTGCTTATTTTCTCTTCTTTATGCTTAGGCTTTCTACAATGTTGTTTCTGTGCTTCTAGTATTGCCTCGATTATATTGTTGTTTAAAGTTTCTATATCGTCCCCTTGTTGCCGATCTAAAGCCAGCCCTATTTATTGCACCTTCAAATTTTTCTTGTTCAACGGGCCATATCCATTTACTTTTGCTTTTGTAAGTTAGACTTATTAGCTTTCTCCTCTCTTGTTTTAGGTTTAATTTAACTGTGGCTCTAACCGCTCTGTGGTCGCTTCCTATTCCAAATTTATTCAGAACTGTAATATTTATAATCGGCTGCTTGCGATCTGTTATGATAAAATCAATTTCGTTCTTTGTTCTTTCGTAAGGACTAAGCCATGTCCATCTACTTTGAGCTTTCTTTTGAAACAATGTGTTCATTAAGTACATATTATTATGTTGTAGAAAATGTAGTAACATTTGTTGTCTTCTATCGTTTCGGCAGTCCATTCCAAATTTTCCAATAGCAGTCTCATTCATCATCATTTTGTTTTCCAACTTTGGCATTGAAATCTTCTCCAATTATAAACGTGAAATGGCAATGTTCGTCTTTTATTCCTGCCTTTTATTGTTCTTCTGTTTTGTTGTATTTATGTACGTTGATTCTTATTAAGCGTTGTTTTGTTTTTATTGACTCAACAACATTCTGGAGATTGAGGTCATTATGTACGCAATCATATCTAAATAGATTATATACTTATTTCTAAATGTCGCAAGTTTTTAATGCCAAAGTACGTGAACAAACCTAAAAACATTCTACAAAGTAAATAGAATAAGACTGATCACCACCTACAAAGAGCGTAATAAATTCGGACATTTTGTTTTTATTCTGCTGTCGCCAATCACAATCCTTGCAATATTCTTGCCAATAATAATCATGGAATATTTTCTCTACATAATATATTCCATTAAAGCCCGTTACTTTAATTGAATTTCACTCAAACGTTGATGAGAATCCGCAAATAAACCAATCAAAGCGATGCTCTCTTCGTAACCCCTAACTCTGACTAAAATCTCCAATAAGGAAAAAAAGCAATATAACAAATAACATAAAATTCGTTCATTTCTTTGTACCTCAACCATATAGTTATGTAATTCATCTGTATTGCTACTAACCTATCTGTGTAATGCTTCTGAATTCAACAAATATTATTATTTTCTTTCTATTTCGTTCTATTTTGATTTTGTCTTTAGTATTGGTAAAGAACTTCCTAGAGCTGGTGTGCGGTTTATGTGCATATGCTATTTCTTTCTTATTTACGATTTTTGTTAATATTTTGTTATCTGTTAAGTTTGGTGCATATGCTACTCCAATGTATTTGTTTTGATTTATTTAGGTTTGTTATTGTTCTAGATTTAGTCGTTGTTTGTTGTCTATGCGAGTATGGTCCTAATTTTTATGTAATTTGGCGGTTTAAATTTGTCATCTATAATGTTGTATACTCTGTGTATAATACCTGCCTATTGCTGTGCTGGATTTTTTGTTACATCGAATGATTTGAATTAAAATTCATTATCCTACCCGATGATGTATCCTTTATATACCATATATGTCGTCACTCCATCTTGTAGGTGGTCTTCCTATTTTACGTTTATCCTCTCTCAATCTCCACTCAAGGACTCTTTTAGTCCATCATCTTTTAGTCATACGAGCTACATGCCCAGCTTCTCGCCGTTTTGTTCATGTCACTCTTTCTATTATGTCTGTCACTTTCGTTTTTTCTCTCAGCGATTTATTTGTTATTCTGTCTCTTCTGGTTACCCCAAGCATTTACCTTTCCATTGCCCTCTGAGCCACTCTCAATTTATTTATTGTTCGTTTGGTCAAAGTCAATGTATCACAATCGTAGGTGATAACAGGTAGCACGCATTGATCGTATACTTTTCTTTTTAAGCACATAGGTAGCTCACTTATAAATATGTATTTCAGTTTACCAAACGCTGTCCATCCAAATCCCACTCTTCTATTTATTTCACAAGTCTGATTGTCCTTTTCAATTTTTATTTCATGTCCTAGATACTTGTAGTTAAAAACTTGCTCAATTTCTCCTCCTTCGTCCATTTCTGTGCACTATTGGTTGTCACATGTCCGCTTTCATCTTTAAGTTTAAAAATCTGATGTCTTCCTTCTGATAAATTTCTCCTCATTATTTTCATACTCTTGTTTTCTTGTATAGTTTGCTCAATTTGACAAGTGTTATATTTATGTCTTATGTCCTTTCGTATCTCCTTAGATATAATCTTATTTAACCTGCGCATCTCATGTATATCTTGCTTTTCTCGTGCCTTTCTCCTTTGCTCCATGAGCTGTTTTGTTTCCTTGCTTATTTTCTCTTCTTTATGCTTAGGCTTTCTACAATGTTGTTTCTGTGCTTCTAGTATTGCCTCGATTATATTGTTGTTTAAAGTTTCTATATCGTCCCCTTGTTGCCGATCTAAAGCCAGCCCTATTTATTGCACCTTCAAATTTTTCTTGTTCAACGGGCCATATCCATTTACTTTTGCTTTTGTAAGTTAGACTTATTAGCTTTCTCCTCTCTTGTTTTAGGTTTAATTTAACTGTGGCTCTAACCGCTCTGTGGTCGCTTCCTATTCCAAATTTATTCAGAACTGTAATATTTATAATCGGCTGCTTGCGATCTGTTATGATAAAATCAATTTCGTTCTTTGTTCTTTCGTAAGGACTAAGCCATGTCCATCTACTTTGAGCTTTCTTTTGAAACAATGTGTTCATTAAGTACATATTATTATGTTGTAGAAAATGTAGTAACATTTGTTGTCTTCTATCGTTTCGGCAGTCCATTCCAAATTTTCCAATAGCAGTCTCATTCATCATCATTTTGTTTTCCAACTTTGGCATTGAAATCTTCTCCAATTATAAACGTGAAATGGCAATGTTCGTCTTTTATTCCTGCCTTTTATTGTTCTTCTGTTTTGTTGTATTTATGTACGTTGATTCTTATTAAGCGTTGTTTTGTTTTTATTGACTCAACAACATTCTGGAGATTGAGGTCATTATGTACGCAATCATATCTAAATAGATTATATACTTATTTCTAAATGTCGCAAGTTTTTAATGCCAAAGTACGTGAACAAACCTAAAAACATTCTACAAAGTAAATAGAATAAGACTGATCACCACCTACAAAGAGCGTAATAAATTCGGACATTTTGTTTTTATTCTGCTGTCGCCAATCACAATCCTTGCAATATTCTTGCCAATAATAATCATGGAATATTTTCTCTACATAATATATTCCATTAAAGCCCGTTACTTTAATTGAATTTCACTCAAACGTTGATGAGAATCCGCAAATAAACCAATCAAAGCGATGCTCTCTTCGTAACCCCTAACTCTGACTAAAATCTCCAATAAGGAAAAAAAGCAATATAACAAATAACATAAAATTCGTTCATTTCTTTGTACCTCAACCATATAGTTATGTAATTCATCTGTATTGCTACTAACCTATCTGTGTAATGCTTCTGAATTCAACAAATATTATTATTTTCTTTCTATTTCGTTCTATTTTGATTTTGTCTTTAGTATTGGTAAAGAACTTCCTAGAGCTGGTGTGCGGTTTATGTGCATATGCTATTTCTTTCTTATTTACGATTTTTGTTAATATTTTGTTATCTGTTAAGTTTGGTGCATATGCTACTCCAATGTATTTGTTTTGATTTATTTAGGTTTGTTATTGTTCTAGATTTAGTCGTTGTTTGTTGTCTATGCGAGTATGGTCCTAATTTTTATGTAATTTGGCGGTTTAAATTTGTCATCTATAATGTTGTATACTCTGTGTATAATACCTGCCTATTGCTGTGCTGGATTTTTTGTTACATCGAATGATTTGAATTAAAATTCATTATCCTACCCGATGATGTATCCTTTATATACCAATTGAATGTTATGCCTTTGTCGGTTCTGTGTAGTTCTGCGTCAAGATATGGTGATTTTGTTGTCTTTTTGTACTTCCACAGTAAATTGTATTATTTCGTGTTGTTTGTTTAATGTGTTTAGTATTGTGTCTAAATCTTGCCTTTTAGCTATGGCTAGTTTGTCATCTCCGTATTTCGAAATATGTATTGTTCCAATTAATTTTTGTTTACGCTCGTCAAATGTATCATCTAATATTTTGTCCAGAATTATATTCCCAATGGTTGTTGAAAGCGGATTCCTCATTGGCATGCCGTAGATTTGATTGTATGTCTTGTTGTTAAATGTGAAATCATTGTTGTCCGTTAGGCAAAAGTCAAGGATATTTCTAAATTGTCGTTTGGGTATGTTTGTGTTAAGTTCTATGTCTTTCCATTTGTTCATTATTGTTTTTATAGCTAATTACACGGGTATATTTGTGAATAATGATATCACGTTAAATGATACTCCATATAAGCTAGGCGCATTTGCGGCTGAGCAGTGGAGCGGCTGTTGCCTTGGATCCTTCCTCATTGTCTTGTAGGTATTTTTGTCACCAAGTAGCTCCTGCATTTTGTCCATATACTCTTTACGTTCTAACAAATCAATTTTGTTTCCTTTATCCGTTTGCGCTACTATTATTGTGTCTTTGTGTTTGCTGTGTAACCGTTTTGTGTCCTCCGTGATCCTTCCTCATTGTCCTGTAGGTATTTTTGTCACCAAGTAGCTCCTGCATTTTGTCCATATACTCTTTACGTTCTAACAAATCAATTTTGTTTCCTTTATCCGTTTGCGCTACTATTATTGTGTCTTTGTGTTTGCTGTGTAACCGTTTTGTGTCCTCCGTGATCCTTCCTCATTGTCCTGTAGGTATTTTTGTCACCAAGTAGCTCCTGCATTTTGTCCATATACTCTTTACGTTCTAACAAATCAATTTTGTTTCCTTTATCCGTTTGCGCTACTATTATTGTGTCTTTGTGTTTGCTGTGTAACCGTTTTGTGTCCTCCGTGATCCTTCCTCATTGTCCTGTAGGTATTTTTGTCACCAAGTAGCTCCTGCATTTTGTCCATATACTCTTTACGTTCTAACAAATCAATTTTGTTTCCTTTATCCGTTTGCGCTACTATTATTGTGTCTTTGTGTTTGCTGTGTAACCGTTTTGTGTCCTCCGTGATCCTTCCTCATTGTCCTGTAGGTATTTTTGTCACCAAGTAGCTCCTGCATTTTGTCCATATACTCTTTACGTTCTAACAAATCAATTTTGTTTCCTTTATCCGTTTGCGCTACTATTATTGTGTCTTTGTGTTTGCTGTGTAACCGTTTTGTGTCCTTCGTAATCTTCAGCAAAAGTTTTTCTTGGCTATCGTTTGTGAAATTGTTTTTGAAATTGCTTCTTTTGGTTGCTAGATCACATCTGGCCAGATCTCACGTCTTCTCCTCTTCTACACATTGTATCGCTTGCTCCAGCCCGCTATTTATGTGTAAGGGGTGATAAAGATTTCTTGATTACCGGTAACGCAAACTTTAGTCCAAAAGCAAGGGTATTTTCTGTCTGTTTTGCTATTTTTTGACTGAATAAAATTTGTATTGTTGCTTTTGTATTGACATGTAATTGCGTTTCCTTGATTTCAAGTTGTAATACTTTTTTCATAAATAGTTGTTCTATTTTGGTAAACATTTTTTGTGTATTAAACATCCTGAAGTTGTGTCTCAGTGATGCTAGTATACCCTTTAAATACTCGGGAATATTTCCTTATTTTTTGCATTGCAGCAGATATTTCAGCCTTTTATTTTGTTTGGCTAATTTCTTTTGGCATTCGAAATAATACTTGAATCTAAGGCACGTCTCATTGTTGTACTTGAGTGCTATGTGTTTTCATCATCATCATCATCCAGCCATTTGCGTCCACTGCTGAACATAGGCCTCCTCCATATGTTTCCATTTTTCTCTGTCCTGAGCTGTTTTTATTCAGTTATTTGTAACTCTCTTTATGTCGTCACTCCATCTTGTAGGTGGTCTTCCTATTTTACGTTTATCCTCTCTCAATCTCTACTCCAGGACTCTTTTAGTCCATCATCTTTTAGTCATGCGAGCTACATGCCCAGCTTCTCGCCGTTTTGTTCATGTCACTCTTTCTATTTGCTTCCACTGCTGAACATAGGCCTCCTCCATATGTTTCCATTTTTCTCTGTCCTGGGCTGTTTTTATTCAGTTATTTGTAACTCTCTTTATGTCGTCACTCCATCTTGTAGGTGGTCTTCCTATTTTACGTTTATCCTCTCTCAATCTCCACTCAAGGACTCTTTTAGTCCATCATCTTTTAGTCATACGAGCTACATGCCCAGCTTCTCGCCGTTTTGTTCATGTCACTCTTTCTATTATGTCTGTCACTTTCGTTTTTTCTCTCAGCGATTTATTTGTTATTCTGTCTCTTCTGGTTACCCCAAGCATTTACCTTTCCATTGCCCTCTGAGCCACTCTCAATTTATTTATTGTTCGTTTGGTCAAAGTCAATGTATCACAATCGTAGGTGATAACAGGTAGCACGCATTGATCGTATACTTTTCTTTTTAAGCACATAGGTAGCTCACTTATAAATATGTATTTCAGTTTACCAAACGCTGTCCATCCAAATCCCACTCTTCTATTTATTTCACAAGTCTGATTGTCCTTTTCAATTTTTATTTCATGTCCTAGATACTTGTAGTTAAAAACTTGCTCAATTTCTCCTCCTTCGTCCATTTCTGTGCACTATTGGTTGTCACATGTCCGCTTTCATCTTTAAGTTTAAAAATCTGATGTCTTCCTTCTGATAAATTTCTCCTCATTATTTTCATACTCTTGTTTTCTTGTATAGTTTGCTCAATTTGACAAGTGTTATATTTATGTCTTATGTCCTTTCGAATCTCCTTAGATATAATCTTATTTAACCTGCGCATCTCATGTATATCTTGCTTTTCTCGTGCCTTTCTCCTTTGCTCCATGAGCTGTTTTGTTTCCTTGCTTATTTTCTCTTCTTTATGCTTAGGCTTTCTACAATGTTGTTTCTGTGCTTCTAGTATTGCCTCGATTATATTGTTGTTTAAAGTTTTTATATCGTCCCCTTGTTGCCGATCTAAAGCCAGCCCTATTTATTGCACCTTCATTGTTCATTGTATTTTTTTTTTTCATCGGGTAATTTTAATTAAAATTCATTATCCAACCCGATGATGTATCCTTTATATACCAATGGAATTTTATACCTTGATCGGTTCTATGTAATTCTGAGTCTGGATATGTTGATTTTTTTATAGTTTTGCACTTCCACAGTAAATATGCATATATCCATATTTTAGGACGAAACCAATCGAACTACACCTAAAATCACTACATCAACAATAGAAAAGGAATGTAATACATAATACTATTCAACGATGAAAGTGATGTTATAAAAAAAAATAAAAAATAAAAAAATTATGTTATGCATACATATATATATATATATATATATATATATATATATATATATATATATATATATATTATATATATATATTATATATATATATATACATATATATATATATATGTATATATATATTTACATATATATATATATATATATTATATATATGTATATATATATTTACATATATATATATATATATATTATATATATATATATATATATATATATATATATATGTATATATATATAAAACCGCAATATTTTTATACAAATAGATCTATGCAGTTGGACAAAATTGAGAGATATTATACTATTGAAAATATAGTAGACTTGTTCAAATTTTGATCAATCGGAGATGATTAAGTTTTTGATCATTTTCCAATCTTACACACAGGCTTAAAAAGGCTCTCTCGTAAAATCCATAAAATAGAAGCTATTATAAATCGTTAGTACAAATGTATAGCAATCTGGAAAAAGCAGTGACGCAAAAAATACGTAAAATACAAATATTAGGTAATAATTGAATGGGAAGTAAACAGAGAAAAAAAGGGAAAGAAAACACCAGCAAAGAAACAAGAAAGATGCTATATAAATAAATATACAATAATATAAACATACGACAAATATTTTTATTGAAAATAAATGCAAAAGCAATCATAAAATTAGTATGTCTAAACACAAATGGGAAACAAAAGGTACAATACACTATAACAGAGTCAAAATTAAATGGACCAGAAAAACAAACGCATCCATGCAAATTACCACATTTGGGAATTCCCAGTTAAAAAACAAAATAAAAGAAGTATAAAACAAAAGCAGGAATATAAATAAGAAATATAAACAAAATTTAAATAAATGCTATGGTTGAGTATATTAATGAGTATATGACGTGCCTGATAGACTAATGTATATGTATTTTTAGTATGATTTAAGGATTTTGGTCTCGGTTTTAAAGAAAATATTAGTAATATGTTGGAATTTCATACTCTAATTATGTTACTGGGTTTTATACCTCCAAATTGCTTTTAATTTTTGTTTTTGTGTTTTGGGTATAGATGTTTTGATTTTTTGTTTGTTTTTATATTTTGTTTTTTGTATTAAATGTTGTTGTTATTATACAAAATATTTGCAAATTTTTAATTCACGTCATTTATTTGTTTCGAAAACAAAGCAAAAAAATCAACATAAAAATTCAAGTTCGTGAAAGTTGCTGCCGTCTACGTGACGCCAATATGTTACAAACATATACACAAATCTACATAATTAATATATACATACCTTCCAATATATTGGACAGACGTTCATCTTTGAAGCAATTTTGTTTTTTTCACATCATGCTGTATTTTTTTAGCCCGTTGGCTAGACGACACTGACTGCTTTTTTGAACTAGTTGTACATTTTTGGGATATTCCCACATTTTAGACTAACAAAAAATTACATCAAAAGAATAAGACAAAATGCGAAAAAACATTTACAGCAAAATAAATAATTAGAAAATAATAGAATCAAGAATAATATCGTAAATACGTAGGAATTTTAATTTGTATGCTTTTTAAACTGGCATACAGATATTAACTACTTGAAATATGTGTGTTTGATATAGTTCTAAAGAGGAATGAACACGGCAGTGGTCAATATGTTAGGTTGTCATTGTACAATACCCTAAGCCCCAGCTGGAGAGCAAGCTCGACTTTAGGAAGTGCTTTTTCTTTCTTTCTTCTTTTTCAAAGAAGGACATCTATGGTTTGTTTTTCCATTCACTCCCGAGAGACCTTTTGACGAGCTCGTGACCTTATTTGTTGAGTACATTCTTGCCGGGTTGCAGCTATAGTGTACGGTGGAGTTATTATTATTGCTTGAAAAAGCAAGTACGTTTATTTGAAGAGAGATGGACTTTATTTCCCTCCAGTTTTGAGAGAAATACTTATAAAAAGATATTAGCTTATATAATCTTGTTTGTTTATAGTTAAAAGGACGTTCCCCATTTTTCCGGTGAAAGTTGCTATAGATAAAAGATATTATCTTGGAAGAACGATCGAAAGATAGCTCCAAACAGGAATGAACAGAGGAGTGGTCAATATGTTAGGTTGTCATTGTACAAGGTCCTAAGCCAAAGCTTCTTCATCATTTACAATAGCTTTCTTTGTACTACTTGTACTAAAATATTTTTGTATTGCGCTTCATATACAATACTGTGTAATAGATGAGATTATTGTGCCCTTGCTATATACTTCGAGCTATAGTTGTTCCTTAGAAGTGGTCGGAAGCAAGCTCTACTTTGGGAAGTGCTTAATTACATTGTCGATAAGAACAGCCAACACAAGTTTTACCATTATATTATTTGATTTCGCAAATTCTGTGCGCTTCATCTAAAAACAATTTTTCTAAGTGAGCTCTGTCTCCGAAATTAGGACGAAAGCTATTGGGTGTTATTGAAAAATAATTCGAGATTCCTTTTGTGAGAGCTTAAACCATTTTCATTATAGTGGATGATTTCTAAGGTGTTAATGGTTTTGCTACGGATGATTGCAAAAGCGTATTTTGGATCCGTATCATTTCATGCATTGAGTACATGAATTGTGTCATATTTTCGTAGTAGGGAATATCGTAGGAGTTATTTTAAAAATACTTGCATGGGAAGCAGTCTTATGTTGTAATACGCCGGAGGGGCAGCTTTTAGCTGGTTTAGCTGATGTAAAAAGAGAGCAACTTCACAATATCTTCTGTGTCCGTTAAGGTCATTGCTTTATAAGAATCGTTGAGATGTTGTTGTATGAACAAACATTTCTATGAAATTTAATTACACAACGTCCCAAAAAATATTTAACTTGCCGCGCTACGTAGTGCATGTTGCATGGCAAATATCTTAGTGATATTTGCACGGATTCAAAAAATGTGTATCTCTTAAAAAGCATAATTAAATGGAGTTCAATCCAGTTTCTATAAATTACCATTGTATGACACTACATAAAAAATCTTTAATTGAATTTTTACACAAAAAACTGGATACAAATTCGGAATTTTCGGCATATTAAGTATAGTTACTCTTTCAGTTTTTATTGGCCTGTAATATATACCCTTATAAGCGTATATATTTCTTCTCTTTAATATTGTACCAACCCATAAAATTGAGTGAATAGTTTTGAAGTTATGAAGAAAAATGTGTTAAAATCTGAGAAAAAATTGTTTTTACCTGAATCCAAAATTTTGGGGTGTATTTGAAATTTTTGGCATGCAGTTTTTTATTGTATGAGTAGGCACACCATCCTCACCATATGACAAGCCAAGTTAATTTTCAGTGGGACGTTGTGTTATTGTAATAATTAAAGAGTGGTTATATTGAAATCATTTTTTAATGGTTTAATTATAGATATTTAAGCGCACATAAGTATTGTATGTAGTATTTGAATTAACAAACTTTGACTTAAATATTTCATTTGAGACAATTATTACTAGTAGTTATACATATATTATGATAGTTTATATATGTAATCAAGTTTGTCTTTCTAGGAAGTCTCATTTATTGGATTATTGTTTACTTTATGCTAATCCAGAAATCATTGTACCGAAGAATTTTTTTACTGTTCACTTCATATGGTTTTGTTGTTTTACTCTTTCTTATATCTAAGATATAATTCAATGGAAGAATAAAAAACAAGGATGTATATATATATATATATATATATATATATATATATATATATATATATATATATATATATATATATATATATATATATATATATATATATATATATATATGTATATATATATATATATATTTTATATTTTTATTTATATATGATGAAATATTTTCGTGCTTATTGCTTATTCGGTAAGAAAACTTATTTTTGCTCACCTTGTGGCACGTAGAGTATAAATATATACACATTTTTTCAGAGCTCGTCCACATTTGTATGCTTGCTAGATACATATATGTATTCATTTTTGCCACTTTGGTTAATATAGAAGCGGGGTGCATCTTTGACATCGAAATCGAGCGAACTAAAGTTGGACGATACGCTCCCTTAAAGCACTCTTATCATAAACCACATAAATTTGTCTGCATGTTTTTGTTCCGGATTTGCCTTTTTATAGTATAAAAGCATCACATAGCGTATTTCTTCAGAAATTCCACTAATTTTCAAACCAATATAATTTTTCACACGAATGACGAATTACCAAACTTTGCTTTAAGAAATGTACCCAGAAATCTCTTCTTTCACGCTCGTTTGACAAAATCGTATTAGTGGCACCATGTATGACTATTAACATCATCTTGTGACTAAAAGCTGAAAGTAGCTCTTATATCACCCAATACATACATACTCGTGAGTTCTGCAAAGATAACTTAAGTGAATTTAATATATGTAAATAAAATATCGTCTTAGAATTTACAAATTTACTATCTGAGCTTTTTTTTATAATTACAAACGACATTTTAGTTATTTTTAACCAAATAAGTTTGAGAAAATTAAAATAGAAGACTAGGCAAGATTAGTTTTTATATATTTCTATTAATTTATTATTTTCTTTTCTATTTTTTTCTGAATCTAAATTTAATATTCTCATTATCTAATATCAACGAATTTAAAAATTAAATTTAATAAATCAATTTATAAGAACATAATTACGCTCGTTTCACACAATCGAATTAGTGCCACCAGATGTACGACCATTAACACCACCTTGTAACTAAAAACTGAAAGTACTTCTCATATCTTCCAATATATACAGAAACTCCGTTATTATAACATAAATGAAATGAATTTGATATCGATAAAATGGCGTCTAAGAATTTACAAATTTACTAATTACAATTAGTAAAACCAATATTATTAGAGTGCTTAAACTAAACTCAAAATATGTGAGCTTTTTTTTTGTAATTACAAAAGTTTTAGTTATTTTTAACCAAATAAGTTTGAGAAAATTAAAGTAAGAGACTAGGAAGAGTTAGTTTTTAAATATTTCCATTATTTTATTTTATTTTCTAGTTTTTTCTGAATGTAATTTTATTATTCTTATTGTCTAATATCAACGCACTTAAAAATTAATTTTCACAAATAAATAAGTTTGAGAAAATTAAAGTAAGAGACTAGGAAGAGTTAGTTTTTAAATATTTCCATTATTTTATTTTCTTTTCTAGTTTTTTCTGAATGTAATTTTATTATTCTTATTGTCTAATATCAACGCACTTAAATATTAATTTTCACAAATAAATTTCATAAATTAATTTATAAGAACATAATTAAATATCAATACACACAAACGCTCACACATGATTTAATAATAAAAAATAAATGATAGGAAAAAAAGTTGTAATTACAATTATTCAATATATATATATATATATATATATATATATATATATATATATATATATATATATATAATATGTTCATATATACATATACATACATATATACATATATATATATATATATATATATATATATATATGTAATATGCTCACATATACATATATATATGTATATATTTACAATGCTTTTGTCAATAAATAAATAAATTTGAATTAAGTAATTTACTTTTGTAATACATTTGAAAAAGAAGAAAACAACAAAAAAATTAATAATTTTGGAATCGAATGACAAATGAATGCATTCACACATAAATACAGTTACATTAAACTCATACAGTAAAAATCACGCAGTTTCACTTATACTGATATAACAACTGATTTGCCGGTTTTAAAATCAATACATTTAAATTGAGGGCAGCACTTAGGGAATGACCATTTCGAATCAGCAGGCAATTCCTCGCAGCCAGGAGCTTCAATGTACGGACAAGTTTCAATATTAATTGTTTGGGTTCCAATGTCGCAAGTCATGGCAGCGCAAATACCCTTAGGCTTATATTCTTTGTTTGGTAACAGTGCTCTTCGTGTGATTTTATCGAAGCATTTACCAGGATGTGCTATAAGTGAAAGAAAAATAGAGGAGATTAATATTACATTATTTCTTACTGTTTTTATGATAATTCTTATGAGGTGGTTTAATCAAGAAGCAATACTGATTATTTACATATTCATATGACATAGAATAAACAATCACAAAACCATTATAGACGAATCTTAAAAATATTTATAAAAAAATATATTGCCATATATGTTATGGTAAGACGTGTTTGAAGTTTAAATGTTCTTCAGGATTGAATAATATTAAACGAAATTTTAATGAATTTTTAGTATATACAACAATTTATTAGATTAATTCTCTTTAATATAGGCTAAAAGAATATGCATCAAAAAAGGATAAAAAAACTTAAGTTAATAATTATAAAAAAAAAACACAAATGAAAGAAATGCAAAAATAAAAACATACGTCATCCATGACCTTCAGATTCGACCTAAGCTTTACATCTCTTACGTTACTTTATTAATTTCTACATATTTCTCTGAAGAATTAAATTGCCATTCTTTTGATAAAGTGAATGCGAAAAATGGTTCATCGTACCGGAATTAGTTAATCAGTAATAGCAACAATACTTTGACAATAAATGAGCTAAATCAAAACGAAGAACCGGTTTTGCTATATTTAATATTATTTTTATTCAGTTTGACGTCAACCATAAACAACCATTTGAATATAAGTTCATTGTTGACGTCAAATGCAAATTTTGTTTTTACCAAAATCTGTTTACGTATGTGTTCAAATATATCGTAAAATTTGAAAATTTATTCGACATTCTTTGAAAAAATTATTTTCCAAAAAAGAAAATAATTAAAAAATAAATCAATGCCTTTAAATTCTTGGAGTTGTATGCCACTTAAATTGAACTGAAGATACGCATTATATATAAGATATTCTAGTTGTAATCTAAGTACAATATATAGTATAGTAAATAACATTGCAAAATTATGCATTTCTAATGATGAAATAGTTATCTTTTATATTTTTTTTTATTGAATTTCTCTTATTTTCTGATTAATTTCTGACAGATTAAATAAGTCCGACGGAATTTAATTTATTTATGTAAGTAATGGAAGACTTAAGAGACAAACTTGTTTCCAGAATAAACAGACATAAATCACATTAATTTTCATTTTAACAATGTTAACAATGCAGAATTAAATAAATATTCATATTATACTAACCAGGATGAAAAGTAGCGTGCTGTGTGAATACTGCGGCATTAGTGTTATTAAAGCAGGTAGCGGCAATAATAGTAATTATGACAAATACGAAACATATTTTTGTGGAGCACATTTTGACTGTTGCTGATTTTAGCTTCTGAGTAAACTGAAATTTCGTTAATTGCTGTTAATAGCAAAAATTATGCTTCAAAGTCACTTTATACAGATGCACTTTTTAAATGTAAATATCAAATTTTATTTAGCAAGAAACTTCGTTTTGTGAAATGATATACACAGAATAAGTTTAATAAATAAAAGAATAGTTAATTGGATTTTGATTTAGTATAGCTTGATCCGTTTACGTTGAGATCGAGTTGCAAACTGAATTCCAACTCGCGTTGGCACTCATATTTAAATGACTCTACCCACATAACAAAACCATTAATAACAACGAAATTTACAAACATGAAAAGTAGCAACAACGGTAGACATCAACAATAAAAGCTACGAAATCTGATCGTATATAGGCATTGCCGAACTACACGAGTTAACTTTTACGAGAACTAAACAATTTTTTCATAACCGTTTTTGCTGTTGCAGTAACTATTGTTTTTGTGTTATTCTCGCAATTCACATATCAGTATGTTAAATATTCTTCAAGTCGTTTCTTCACATTCTTTAACACGTTATTCATGTTTATTTCGTATCGAAATTTGCACATGAAATTGAACTTGTTTTTTATTTTAAAAAAATTTGTTTTGATCAGCAGCACAATTTCTTTTTCGTATTTTTTCCTTTCATTAGTAAAACAAACCACAACAACTAACGTTGCCATTTATAGCATTCTCAGTAATTTCGCAAAAATTTTCATTTCTAAACTTCGAATCAGAAAAGCAGATAGATAAGCAAAGAAATTTCTATTCTTCGAGCATAAAGTAACAGCCTGGTGTCAGTGGCGTAGCGAACATATGTTAACTTTAATAAACACATATAGTAATATAATAAAGGGATCTATAAAGTGTCATAACACGTCATATTGTCATAAGTTTATAAAATAGTTTTAAAGTGTTGTTGGTTTCTCTACTAAAAAGACAACAACGATACAACTTTGTGACCTATGTTTTTTGGTGTTGTAACTCAGCAGCTGTTTCTGTTTGTCATACTTATTCCTCTTCATCGATTGAAAGGGAACATATAGGTATAACAGCACCTCACTGTAAATGATTATAAATATTTACTTGATTTAATAACGAGTAAATCATATACTTGCTTTTTGCACAAAGCAATTATTATTTTCGTTTTTGCTTTCTCTTGGAATTTCTACTTTTAAGATTCCATCAATATTGATACTCGGTTGTGATGAACAAATAAAAAGGAGAAGAAAATCAACTGACTACCAGGTGTGCAAGCTTAAATCCGCTGTTTGCTCGTAGATGGCGTTAGTGAGCGAAATGAGCTATTATCGACTGTGTATCCCTTTTTTTTATGAGTTCAACACCTGTTTACATCAATTAATAAACATCATCAGTGATTTCATACAACAACATACATTTTTCCTCGTATAATCATGTCTATTTTCGTGCCAGAAAAAGAGCATATGCGGGAAGCTCTACTTTTTTGCTTTAATTTGAAGAAATCTGCTGCTGAGTCGCATCGAATGCTTGTGGAGACAGTGCGCTATCGGAGACCACTTGCAGAGACTGGTTTCGTCGGTTCAAAGAAGGCCATTTTGACTTGAGTGACAAGAAGCGTGAAAATAGACCCAGAAAAGTTGAGGACCATGATTTGCAGGCTCTTTTGGATGAGGACGACACCCAAACGCAAAAAATGCTTGCTGAACAGTTAGGTGTTACTCAACAAGCCATTTCCATACGTTTACGAGCAATGGGCTTTTTTCACCGAAAAACAGCGGATTTAAACTTGTACACCTGGTAAATATTAAAGCATCACATACAATTATGACGGCGATATTATGAGGTGATGACATGTTTCATATTTTCGATCAACATGTAGTTGTGGTATAATTTCAAGAATTGCCTGCAATTAAAAATGGAAATTTGGTATTTTTTCTTCCTCAAAGGAAATGAGCTTAAATGAATAAATGTTTTTTGGTTTTTCTTCATTTTGTCAAAAAATGGTGGTGCATGTAACCCAATTTTAGACCTAAGCCATTACTGATTTTGGCCACAAATATAAATGTATGCAAAATAAAATTTTTAAACATATGTACAATATATAAGAGCAAGGCAAGAAAAAATCAATTTGAGAATAATTTAAAACAAATTCAAAAAATTGATTCCACACACCAGACAGACTATGAAATATTAATTATAAACAGAAAAAAAAACACGGCATTATTCTAAAACGCAATGCATTTCTCGTAAACCTAACGTTAAGAGGAATAGAGTTCGAAGGACAAATACAAAAAATTTACGGTCAAAATTTAAAGTAACATGATTCAAAGGTATTAGTTGACAAGATCGGGTAGAGCGTGTGAACTGCAGATTGCTAAACAGGTAATTCGGCTTTTTAGTATATACATATATTACCTTAGATTACCTACCTTAAAATAGTATCTACCTAACTACTCTTCTATAAAATACTATACCCTTTTCAGAATAGATAAAGAAAGAGGCTCAGCTTAGACTTTAAATTTGAGACAAAAATATCTGGTTTAAAATTGAAGACTAGGATTGGATTCGGAAATATGCCAGTGGATAAATCGGATGTGTATTCATCTAGATCTAAGTAAAATGATTATATTTATTTCAAAAACATGTGTTTTGTATCGCTTGCTTTAGTGTGTGCTGCCTCATGAGAAACAATATACTGTTATTTCATCAAACAAAATAAAGCGTTGTCTGATCCGTTGTGTTTTTATCCTAAGTAAAATGCATATCAAAAATATCTTTAGTTATACCATAACAGTGTGCGTAGGAAAAATTTTATCAGATAAATAAAGAAACGATAAAATTAATTATGTTACAATGCTTATTAACTGAAATATGTTTCCCAAAAATCGATCAAAACAATCTTTGAAAATTTCCCTTTGTCCTCTGCCTACGGTGTCCGGGACATAATAGACCCTCTTGCACCTCCTCGCTTCGCTACTGGCTAGTGTGGGTTATTTTCTGTTTATAGATACTATAAATCTTTTAACTATATGTACATGTGTATTCTTCCCTTTTTATTTTATACTTTTTGTTAATCAGTTACCTTCTGCTATTTTTAGTTTATAGGTATAATAATAGTGAATATTTTTTACTATTAATGGCAACACTACATTACTAAGTATACGTATTGATGGACCTACATATGTATGCACTTATATTCGTGTGCGTGTGGGAGGTATATACCTACTGTATATGTATGATTTTACAGTTAAAATTTAGATTTTTTTTATTATTCACTGAAGGAAAAAAAAAGTAAAATCAAACAAAAACGCATATGATCTTACTAAAAACGTCAACGAAACTGCTGTATAGAGAAAAATTCTAAAATCAAATATGTGCATATTTGTACATTTATGAGTATATGGGATAATATGAGAAACAATTTATATATTCCCTATTTCCCATAATATACCATAAAAATTTACAAACTTACAAGAATATTAGCTTAAACACGCGTGTATTAAATATTTATTTACCGAGTACATATTATTATTAATTATTATATATTATTAATATTTATATCAGCAAATAAATAATAAGAAAGCTGTTCAAATAGAAACGGGAAAAAATGTGTCGTCCAGCAGATAAGATATCATTTGTATACGTATTTTTGATTTGATTTCTAATTTAGCGATCAATAATACATATAGAAATTATATCTTGTCTGCTTTCTATTTTCCTTGAAGAAAAGTTTCACGCCACCATTCAATATGTCCAGTGTATCTTTAATATCCAAAGTATATTTTCTAAAGCTCCTAAAACAAATTCCTTTGAGTGTTAGGCACCTGCGTAAAAAGTGCGTAATATTTTCAATCTCATTTAAATTACATAAAGAACAGTTTAAATTTCTGCGACCATCAAGATAAATTATATCACACCTCTCTTTAAATATCTTATATAAATATACATATATCATGATTTAAATAATTTTTGCCAATACAGTGATCTAAGTTCTTATATATACGCGTACTTTTCATTGCTCTGTCCCACATTTACTGCTGGTTTGTATATTTTAATTTGTCCATTATTAGCCTTATACTATTGTTCCAGTGTCTACAATTACTTATTGCGTATTCCCAATTAATATCTAAATTTTCTCCTAAGCTCTATATAGGTTTTATCCAAAAAACTTGGTTCTCTAGTACCTTTCTTGTCAATTTATATGGTAGTCTGTCGTTTTCATATTCAAATAAAGTTTTTGATATGTAGCTCAAGTGAAGTTCAAGAGTATACAGATGACGATTCGGAGTATCTGTTTCCAACAAAATGCAATAAGATGGTGTATTATCTTACAATCGTAGAATTTTTTTTTTTTTATATAATTGCATTTTGCCCTCGAACTCAAACATTAAAATCCGCCATACTTGTGGTGCATAGCTTTGTATCGATCTAGTTACTGGCAAAAACATTTTCCACTTTGCAGACAGTTTTATTTTATTATTTGTTAAAAACTTGGTTCTGTTGGTTGGCCAGGTTGCATTTATACTGTTCTTGGCCAGGCTATTTCTGTTCTCTAGATGTTTTGTGAAACAGAGTTGGGGAGTTAAAATTACTCCAAGGTAGCTGTACTCTGATCTCATTTCTATATCTTCTCCTCTAAATTTCCATTTTTCTTTTCCAGCCAACCTACCCTCTTTCATAAAAACCATTATAGCCGACTTTGCGAGGTTAACTTGCATATTCCAGACATCACAATATTCCTCAAGATTATTTATCATATTCTGCAGTACGTCAACATCATCACACAAAATTACTATATCGTCAATTCAATTCAATTCAATTCAATTCATCTATATATAATCCTCCTTCTAATACTTCATGTAAGTCATTTAAGTATAGCGAAAAAAGTAATGGAGACATTAGACAGCCTTGCATCACGCCTGAAGATATGCCTGTCTGAAATTGTTTCACCTGTCCACACTACCGAGTTTGTTTTATTGTATATTTTTTCTATGAAGTTAACCATTTTAGAAGATATGCCTAGCGTATGTAATTTAAAAATTAAAAGTTCGATATAGTTCGAAATCCCAGTCTCTTATGATTTTGTTAACTCTTAACGTAAATGAAGTCCGTTTCCATCTTCAATAAAACAAAATGATACTACATCTAGTAGTGAACATGTTATTTCTAATATTTATGTTTGCTAATTTTTTAAGTCCAATTACTCAAGTTTGAGGAGCTAATAACAAAACAAATCATCAAATCCGTCAGCTCAATTATCTCATTGTGACAACACGTATCTCATTGTGACAACAATGTTGGATTAAATCTTACTTAGAAAAAAAGAAACAAAGAGTGTTATTTAATAATACATTGTCGAAATATATTGATGTCATTTCTGGGATTCCTTAGGGAAGTCATCTTCGACCTATACTTTTTTACTCTTCATTAATGATTTGCCTTCAGTGGTAAGATTTTCTGAAATTATAATGTATGCCGATGATGTTAAGCTTTTCACATCGCACAGATCAGTGGTTGAGCAGGTTCATCTCCAAGATGACCTCGACAATTTGGTCAAATAGTGCAATATAAATTGCATGAGTCTTAACATTAAAAAAGGTATATTTTTGTGCTTTTCAAGAAAATCTTCACTTTCTGTCACATATAAAATTCAAGATAACACCCTAAAACAAATCCTAATATTTTCTGACTTGGGTGTTATCATGGATACCAAATTGCGCTTTAATTTTCTTATTAAATACAGAGGCGGTCTCCATACAGAGACCGCCTTAAGCTTTTGAATCTACAATCTTTGGAGAGCCGGCGATTAATGCTCAATGTAACATTTATGGTTAAACTTTTAATTGGATATAAAGACAGCCCTTTCGTTCTTAATGAATTAAGTTTTAATATACCGTCAAAAGTATCACGGTACTATGTACCTATTAAGATCGTTACTTGTAAAACGAATTATGCACAACATGATCCGTTCCGCTGTTTATGTTGCGATTTTAATTCTTACTATTATGTGTTCGATATATCCTCTCCACTTTCCACTATAAAAGCTTGCTTATTGAATACTATTAATTAATTTTATCTTTTGTATATAAATAATTTTCTTCAATAATTTATTTCAGCTGATGAAAATATTTTGCCTGTAGCTGACGCGGATACTAGATTGTCCTCTACCCCAAAGCCGTTTTTACAGAGCAATCCGGACTGCTACTGTTATCGGTCACCGATCCGTGCGATCAGACAGATGCGCCCTTCGGTCGGTTGGGCGGGTAAGTGGGCTCGCTGGGATCGTAAAAAAAATAAACACAACAAATTAATTTTTCAACATAACAACGCCAGACCACACATTGCTCAACCGGTTGAAAACTATTTAGAAGGACAGAACTCGGAAGTATTACACAACCTGCCATATTCACCAGACATTGCTCCATCAGATTACTATTGGTTCCAGTCGATGCAGATAGCTCTTTCTGGAGAATGCTTTGATTCTCATGGAAGTATCAAAATTTGGCTTGAAAGGTGGATTGCATCGAAAGGCAATAACTTCTTAAGTGATGGAATCAGCAAGTTGCCTGAAATATGAGTATATCAAAAATCCTGATGGTGCATATTTTGATTATTACTATGTATAATATGTAAAATGTGCTTCAAATAAATAATAATTTTTGGTAAAAAAAACTGAAATTTTAAAGTTATACCTCCCATAAATATTTTACCTGAACTGCTGTGTGTGTCAGTCATTTTGGCTATAATTTTTTCCTGCACTCTAAAATTTTGGTTGCCTGCTGTTTTATAAAAGAGGTGTTGCAACCGCCTAAAGGGTAACCAATGTTACAAATAACACTTGTTTGCACTTAAAAATATATTGTAATTAAAGTTGGAAACATTTAATTGGCTCTTAAAAAAATTGTTTTCAACAATAGCGGTATTTGTAACGCCTAATTCCGGGATTTTCGGGACTTAAAAAGGGATTGACATCCCTAGTATGCATGCAGATATATATATCAGTATATTGATAATATAATTAAAATGTAACATATTCCATGGTTTCCATGATTATTTTACTCGGGTTATCACCACAAAATATATGTATTTATATAAGTCTGTACCTACGAATTGAATATATGATCAACTAATGTTGTCTTATCTCATTTGTACCAACAATAGACACATTAATATATTTGATGTACGATGTACAATACATTTTCATATTATTGTAGTTGTCGTACATACTCGTACATATCACCAGTGTAGAAATATACATTCGTTAGAGTTTTCATTCGTAGATAGTTATTATACTGTTAATTTTGAAAGTGTTGTAAAATACATTCTTGTTTAAAACGTGGTACCAATCTACAATACGGATATCACTACGGAGCTAATTGCAATTGTATAAATATTACATTATGTTAAAATTACAAACAAAATTACATTTCAGAAACTTCTTACAAAACGAAGGAATATGTAAAAATAGTCTTTCAAGTGCTTTACTTATAACATCAACCAGTAGAACAGCAACTAGTAACACATCTGATGTGAATCACACCGCCCTTTATGAATTCCATGAGAATCTGGGCGGTAAACTGGTCAATTTCTGTGGATATGCGTTACCAGTGCAATATGGTGATCAAAGCATAAAAGCTTCTCATTTGCATACTCGCCAAAATGCATCAATTTTTGACGTTTCGCATATGTTGCAAACATATGTCGTTGGTCGTGATGCATCATCATGTATTGAATCAATTTGTACTGCGAACATTAAAGGTGCTGCTAATAGTAGTTCCATGTTAACTGTTTTTCCAAATAAAAATGGTGGTATATTGGATGACCTTATTGTGACAAAAATCAATGAGCATAAACTATATATTGTTTCGAACGCCGCAATGAAAAAGCAGGATATTGAAATTATGGAATGTGCTGTAGTAAGTACAAATGTGAAATTCCCTATTTAATGTGCGCATATTTCTATTTACATATCTTAATTTAAGTCAAAATTCAAATCAAGTGGCAAAGACGTTTCAATTGAATTTCTTTCATCGCACGATCAGTCTCTTATTGCCATACAAGGGCCAAAAGCCATAGAATGCTTTGCAAATCTATTACCATCTAAAAGTGCAGACCAATTAAGAGAACTATATTTCATGGAAACAATGGTCAGCGAAATTGCTGGAATTAGAAATTGTCGTATAACTCGTTGTGGCTACACTGGTGAAGACGGAGTAGAAGTATCCGTAAGTTCATCGCATGTGCAACATGTAACTGAAACGATTTTAGCAAATCCAGCTGTAAAAATGGCTGGCTTAGGTGCACGTGATTCATTGCGCTTGGAAGCTGGACTTTGTTTATACGGTTGTGATATTGATGAGAAAACGACACCGATAGAAGCGGGTTTATCGTGGCTAGTGGGTGAGCAAAATAGAGAATACTATAACATGCGTATGTAAAATAACGAAATATATATATATATATATATATATATATATATATATATATATATATATAAATATATATATATATATATATAAATATATATATAAATATATAAATATATATTTCGAAATATATATATATATATATATATATATATATGTATATACACATATACATATATATATATGTATATGAATATATATAAATAAATATATATATATATATATATATATATATATATATATATATATATAATTTTAGATATATATATAAATAAATATAAATATAAATAAATTAAACTGCACAACTACAAAACTCGGCGCATTGAGTAGTAAATAGAGTAACACAAGCAATGCAAGTGTTTTCCAAAGAAAAGATAACGGTAAATTTGAACATTTTATTATTATGCTCAACGAAATCTTACAAAAAGAGAGCGTTTCTAATTAGTTGTCAACAGCTGTATATATATATATATATATATAAATATATATATATATATATATATATATATATATATATATTTATATATATATATATAAATATATATATATATATATATATAAATATATATATAAATATATAAATATATATTTCGAAATATATATATATATATATACATATATATATATATATATATATATGTATATACACATATACATATATATATATGTATATGAATATATATAAATATATATATATATATATATATATAAATATATATATATATATATATATATATAAATATATATATATATATATATATATATATATGTATATATATATATACATACATATATATATGTATATGAATATATATATATATATATATATATATATATATATATATATATATATATATATATATATATATATGTATATTGTACCTTTTCAGCAAAACGACGTCGCGAAGAGATGAATTTTCCTGGTGCACAAAGGATTTGTAGGCAAATAAAAGAAGGTGTAACTCGTCGTCGCGTTGGTTTACAGATGAACGATACGAATGTACCACCAGGTCGTGCAGGTGTATCAATTTATCATAATGAACATCCCATTGGACATATAACAAGTGGTTGCCCCAGTCCAAGTTTGAATAAAAATATTGCCATGGGTTACCTTAAAACCGATGTTGATACACTAAGCATACCTAGTACACAAATCAAATTATGTATACGTGACCGATTTTATAACGCGACAATTGTACGTATGCCATTCATAAAAACCCAATATTTTATTAGACGTAAAAATTAATGAAATGTTATCTGGATATTACATGCATCTATAATTGTTATACGAGATTTATTTATAATCTATAACTATGATTGCTCTCACGAAAGAGCCGTTAGGTCGCGCTGTTCAAATAAAATATTATTTCAGTCTGTAATTTTTCAAAATGTTAATTAGAGTACTGTGCATTTCATTCGCGTTCACAACAGAGGATAAAGAAGACAAATTATTAAAAGAAAAATACGAAATAAATACGAAAAAACTTTATCGATTAGAGGATGTGTGTTGGGCTTGGTACCCACCACATTAAACTATCACGCACTGGAAAATGTTTAAATGCTTTTATAAGGACTACCCCTTTTGTTGATGACCCCCGCAAACGAAATGAGAACCATGATTTACGAATTGGCACCTGGAATGTTCTGTCCCTCTATAGGGAAGGTACCTCTATCACATCTCAATCCCTTGACACCTTGCTGTCTCGGGTGAATGTAGCTTACTGACGTCAACCTATCTCTGTGTGTGACTTCGTATATTGTTTGCGACACATAAACGTGTTCGCATTTAGTTGCAAAAAGGTAGTGATCCGAGTCGATGTTGGCACCACGGATCGATATCACGTCTATCACACACAAAGCATGCCTTCCGTCGGTTACCACGTTACCAATTTCGTTTCTCTTTAGCTTATCTGGAGATATCCAGTCGCTTTATGGATGTTGAGATGTTGGGTGTTTAGTGCTGCGGCGAAGTCGTTCAACCTTATTTTATTATAGATCCTAATAGATTTTCGCACTACGCCAAATCCTCAAGATGCTCCAAATAAACAAATCGACACACACCACCTTTTTTTTATAATACTTAGTATGGACGTAAATCCTGTTACATCATTGAACATTCACACAGCATTCACCATGGAGTCATCAGATAACGAGAACCGTAACGCTGTTATAGCGCTTTTTAAGTGTGAAACGGCAAAAGGTGATATAAAACGACCCAAACCTTGCTCCAAAACAATTTACAAGCATTAAATTCCTCTAAAGAATGGGCCTATGGAAGTCCTGATTTGAACCCGCTGGCTAACAAATTGAGGACAATTTTAGAGGACATGGTTTGCCACAAAAGGTACCCCAACATTGATTCTTTTAACCCTCAAATCTAAATTTGTAAAAAATTGGTCCAAGAACATTCATTATTTTTAGTTTTATAACATAAAAAGTGCATAACAATATTTATGCCCCTACTAAGTAAAGCCGCATGCGACGATCCGGTAAGAGATTAGTTCTACACAACAAGTTGGGTATTCCTGCGAAGCTCATTCGTCTCTGCAGAATGACTGTATACCTCTCGTTATGCAGTGAAAATCGGGAAGAACCTCTCCAGTACCAATAGGTTTTCAAAGAAGGTGATTCGTTATCGTGCGACTTCTTCAATCTTATTATGAAGAAAATAATATGGGCTGCTGATTTACGACATAATGGCACTATCCTTAACGAAGGTGCACGAACACGCGATTAGTCAGTGCAGCATTTTCAGACTTAGAAAGAGTCTTACGGTGAACGAGGGCAAGATCAAGTACCTAGTATCAACAAGCAAGGAGTCCCGGCGTAGCACATCACTTTTGATAACTCCGCTTTTGAAGTAGTCAAGGACTTTGGAACCAGCATTAACACCAGTAATGACGTCAGCCTGGAGATATTGCGAAGAGTTACTCTTACAAAGAGGTGGCACAATTAAGCAATTGAGAAGTCGAGCCCTCTATCGATAAACAAAATCCACACTCTACAAGTCTCTCATCATGACTGTCCGTACATATAGCGCTGAAGATTTGACCATTTTCACCTCAGATGAGAGAATGTTTGGAGCTTTCGAAAGACATATTTTGGATACATTGTACATATTTGCGTCGGTGTCGAGTATCGAATAAGGTACTACCATGAGCTGTATGAGCTTTATGCCGATACCGACATATTAAAGCGCATCAAAATACAGCGACTGCACTGACTAGATTATGCCGAGCGAATGGAAGAACATGCTCCAGCTGATGTTATATTCGGAACCCGCTGGTGAACGACGTAGAATAGGCAGACCCAACCTTCGGTGAGAAGCGAAATACTGGAGAACTTGACGCGCTTGGAATTTCTAGCAGGCGAAGAACAGAGATAGCAGACAAATCATGCTAAATTCGGCCAAAAGCGATTTTTACTTATAATGGAAATATAAGTAAGTAAGTAAGTAAGTGAGTAATAAACTAGTTACTAGTTAAAATATTTAAAATTCCTTAACAAATTGGTTATTTTCCTCAGGATGCTTACTTTAACTGCAATCTTACATTATAGAAATATTTTTCTGGTGTTAACTTAAATATGATTCAGTAAAATCTATATCTGAAAAAAGAAATTTATTAGTACTTTTTTTTGGCGCCAGTCTTCTTGCGAAATAGACTAATTTATTGATTGTGTGTCATGTGTATAATTTTAAATATTTGGCAAACCCACACAAATAATACAATAAATGCTATAAATTCACCAAATAAAGTATTAGATATGTGTTTACTGCTTATTACAAAAATCATAGTTAATGAAATATTTTCAACACAACGGCGCTAAAAATTTATAAATAAATGGTGAATTTGTTTGGGATTTCCCATAACATCAGCATATAGGACAGATATAATATTTCATTTACTATTGTTATATTAAAGTCTTGGACTATATAAACTGAATGACCTTTGTGCTTTATATTATAGACTTCTAAACTTAGTATGTTCATTATTCTATTGTATAATTAATGGATGTAGCATTATAAGATATAATGCATGTATGTAGCTACATATATAATAGGACATATTTAAACACTGATGGTTAAATTGTTAGCAAGCTCAATAAAGTCTAGTGTTTATGGTTCACAGCGATGTCAATATAAAAATCAAAATAACATACATAATTTTCAATAGCTGTTTTTTATATATTTGATAATGATGATAATTACTTCCGAATAAGAATAGGTATTTTCAAATAAAATTAGATATAAATATGTTAAGCGCGCACATTTTCATAAACAAATGTAATGGTTTTACAGTTTTAATTCCATACTTTCAAAATTTAAAGTGGCCAGAGGAACCTAAACTTACTAGAAGAACCTAAATTGTAAACATGGGTAGTGAAATATAAAAAAAAATCACATTCAGCACAGTTACTTTCTTACTTACTTATGTGGCCTTTACAACCGAAAGTCGATTTAGCATTCTCGCCAGCCAACTCTTTCCTTCGCTGGCTGGCACCAGTTAGATTCCAAGCGCTGGCAGGTTCTCCAGTACTTGGTCTTTCCATTGGAAAGACTGTGTAGTCCACCAGCGGGCTTCAAATATAACACCTTCTTAGACTGAGCGTGTTCTTGCATTCGTTAAACATAACCTAGCCAGCGCAGCCGCTCAATTATAATTTGCTTTACTATGTCGGTGTCGCCATAAAGCTCATACAGCTCATGGTTGTACCTTTTTCGATATTTGTCACCAACGCAAATAAGTCCAAAGATTACTAACTTAGCCCAAAGCATCATATGTTTGCAAGAGTGGTCCTTAGCAATATCTCCAGGCTGAAGTCATTACTGGTGTTAATACTGGTTCCAAGATGGACAAAGTCCTTCACTACTCCAAAAGGGTAGTTATCAACAGTGACGTGATGTCCAAGACGCCGGGACTCTTTGTTTGGTGACGCTACGCACTTCGCCTTGCCCTCGTTCGTCGTAAGACCCATTCGACGCGACTCTCTTTCGAACTCTGAGAATGTTGCTCGCGTGTACATGCCGATTATGTCAATATTATCGGCATACGCTAGCAGTATGATACTTTTGTTGTAGATAGTGCCATTATGTCGTAGATCAGCAGCTCATATTATTTTCTCCATAATAAGATTGAAGAAGCCGCACGATGACGAATCACCTTGTTTAAAACCTTGTTCGGTATTAAATAGCGGGGAGAACCACAATGTCACCAGTATATACTATCCCTAACTACAATTCAAGTGATGTCAAGAATTTTCTTATACTACAGTTGACTAGCAATGGACTACAGCAAACATGGAGCAAAACATCCACTTGGTATCAATTACACAACTTAAACAAACTAAAACTACAAGACTTCCTCAACTTCAGTCATCATCCCACTCTCACTCGACTAGACCTTATCAAATATGAAAGGATACGCCTCGGTCACACAAAACTTACCTATCAGCACCTCTTATAGCCTAGACAAACGGCAGCCTAATTCCGGATTACCGAGTTAATTCGAATTAACTCGGGCATTAACTGCAGCTAATCCGCATAAACTCTGAGTTAATTCTCAAAATAAAAGAGGATTAGGGTAATTTGCGATGGCAACATTGCTGAAAATTGTCTATTGTGAATTTTTCTCCATCCATTTTACAAAATATTAGGTGTCTTCGTTAACAAAAAACTTTCAACAATTGTTAACAGTTTTCAACATGAAAAGTGTTGGCGAACAAATAAATCCAGCTGTCAATTACGAACGGTGAATGTCAATTTACAAGTTTCTGATAGTTTTCAGTTCACGTACTTCTTGTAGATTTTCTCATATCGAAAGTGACAGATGACAGAAATTGATAGTGACAGTAATGTAAGTGAGCAGACCTAATAAAACAGCAATCAGCTGTTTAGTTAATCCGCAATACTGCCGTCTGTCAGGATATTATATTATTCGGATTAAGTGCGCCGGTAATCCGGAATTAGGCTGTAGGTAGATAGTAATTACACCAATACTATTGCAACTTCAATATTACTTCCATTCAGCACATTCTACTCGATTGCAGATTCTTCAATATCCACAGAAAACATATCTTGAAAAACAATAACCCACTAACGTTCCTACCCAATCCATCAACCGAAAACTTAGAATCCATTATAAAATTCTTAAAAATAACAAATATCTAATTGTTGATTTGATCGATCGCTTATAATCCACTAATCTTATATTACTAATTTAGAATAAAGCTTAAGGCCATAGTAGCCATAGCTTTTATATCGTTAGCTTATAATTTTTAATTATAAGTTATTATCTAAATCATAACATAATATATGGTGTGTGTTGATCTGTTTTTCTTTGGTATTCTCCAGGATATGGCGCAGTACGAAAACGTGGTCGAAGGTAGATTTACCAGATCTGAAGCCACACTCATAAGGTCCAATCAGATTGTTAAGCATATGCTTGAATATTTCACATAGTACGCTCAATAGAACCTTGTATGTAGTGCTAAGAAGACCTCTTCCACGATAGTTGGCGCAAATCGTGGGGTCTTCTTTCTTATATGTGAAAGGTTATGGCGCAGTGTGAAAACGTGGTCGATGGTAGACTTACCAGATCTGAAGCCACACTCATAAGGTCCAATCAGATTGTTAAGCATATGCTTCAATATTTCACATAGTACGCTCAATAGAACCTTGTATGTAGTGCTAAGAAGACCTCTTCCACGATAGTTGGCGCAAATCGTGGGGTCTTCTTTCTTACATACGGGACAGAGGACACTGAGCTTCCAATCATCGGGCATGCTTTCATCCGGCCATATTTTGCATATGAGGTGGTGCATGCGGTGCAGTGCGGTCTTAAACAACTTGGCAGGCAGGCCATCAGCATCTGAATCTTTGTTATATTACATCCTAAAAATAGCCTCTCTGACCTCGTCATGGTCAGGTGGTGAAACATCTACACCATCATCTGTGATTGGGGAGTTCGGTAGATACACCACCTGCTTATGCTTCAAATCCAACAGCCGTTTCACTGCCTAAGATAACGATTCCAAGGTTTGATGGCAGCTACCTCAAATGCAGGAATTTTATGATCTATACACCCAACTGGTCATAAACCGCTTTCAAAGGTCCAAAAAATGTGGTACTTGAAAACTCAGTTGGTGGGGGAGGCTGCGAATCTGATCAAACATTTTGCCTCCACAGGAGAAAATTTCGATGCAGCATAGAACATGCTTCCGGAACGATATAACAACAAACGTCTTCTGGTCAGCAAGCTAATAAATGACCTAGTTAGCTCACCAGGAATTACATCCGTCAACTCCCTTAAAAAGCTGCGTGATACAACGCAGGAATGTATATTAGCATTACAAAATCTGAATATAGACACATCATGGGATCTGCTCCTGCTTCATTTATTACTCAAAAAACTAGATCAAGAGACACGTCTGCGTTATGAACAGTCACTCTCGAAACCAAGAGAATTACAATCAATTAAGGAATTTCTTCAGTTTCTGGAAAAACATTTCCAATCTATGGAGGCAATGGGTGTCAAGGAAAAATCATCTTACTCAACTCCAAAGGTGTGCACTTCCGTCACATCCAAAGATCAAAGCACTAACGCCTGCAGCATGTGCAAAAAGGGGAAACTTCCATTGTTTTCCTGCAAAGAATTCTTACAACAATCGCCATCAGCACGTTTCCAGTTTGTGTAAAAACAAAAATGCTGCCACAATTGCCTGAAATCTGGACATACTGCCAAAAATTGCGCCTTAGGACACTGTATGAAGTGCAACAAAAACACAACACAATGCTACACTTCGAGAACTCGAAAAAAGAGGAAGCTAAACCTGCACCAGGACCTTCACAAGTTACTTCTGCAAAAGGCCAAGCACAACAAAATATTACACCATCAAGTGGAACATGAAGCTACGTCATTGGCGACAGCAAAACATTGCAAATCAATATCTTACGTACTCCTCAGCACAGCCATGGTAACAGTGAAAGATAATGGAACAGAAGTGTCAAGGGAACAGTTCAAGTGGAACATGAAGCTACGTCATTGGCGACAGCAAAACATTGCAAATCAATATCTTACGTACTCCTCAGCACAGCCATGGTAACAGTGAAAGATAATGGAACAGAAGTGTCGGGCTATTCTTGATTCAGGATCTCAGGTCAATTTTGTCACCGAACGACTGGTAAAACGCCTTGGAATCACCCCTAAATCCCCAGCGGAATTAGAAAATGCTCTTGTGTTAATTGTTCGAAAAATACTAGTCAGGCTTTGAGGGAGATCTAAAGCACCTCAAAAAACACAACGAAATCAGCAACAAATGCAGATGATCCATGAACAAAACCGGCATTGCGCACCACAATCACTATTGGCATTCACAAGGCAAAGATTTTGGCCATTAAAGGGAGAGATCTTGGCACGGTCAATAGTTCAAAATTGCGTAACATGCACCAAAGCTAAGACAAAATTGCACACTCAAATTATGGGCGAACTTCCTGCAACAAGAGTCACGCCAGTACGACCATTCATCAACTCAGGTGTGGACTTTTGTGGACTATTTTGGTCCACTTTAAAATTCGAGGAAAGAAACTACAAAAGGCTTACATTGCGGTATATTGCTGCTTTGCAACAAAAGCAGTACACTTGGAGTTAGTCGGCGATCTAACAACTGATGCATTTCTTGGTGCGATAAGGCGGTTCATTAGCCGAAGAAGACATTGCCAAAATTAATATTGTGACAATGCGACAAACTTTGTGGGTGCTAACGATCAGCTGATAGAGCTATTCAATTCTATTCATTCTAATCCTTCAAGTCAGTCAATTGTGAAGGATTGCGGCTCAAAGGGAATTACATTTCATTTCATCCCTAAAAGGTCTCCACATTTCGGTGGTCTATGGGAGGCTGCTGTGAAATCAGCTAAGCATCTACTAGTGAGCAGCACATCCACAGCATCCCTCACATATGAAGAATTAGATACGGTAGTCATCGAAATCGATGGAACCCTAAACTCGAGACCCATCAGCCCATTGTCCGCAGATCCAAACGATCTGTCAGCTTTAACTCCTGCTCATTTTCTCATAGGAGAACCTCTCAATACACAGTTGGATATTAACAGCAAGCCAGAGAAAATAAGTTAATTAACTAGATGGAAGCGAGTCTTATACATAAACCAGGAATTTTGGAAGCGATGGTCTCGTGATTACTTATGTGAGCTTCAAGCGAAGAATAAATGGAAGAAGAAATTCAATAACATCAACATCGGAGATATGATGATCATCAAAGAAGACAACACTCCGATCCTTCAGTGGCCAATGGGAAGAGTCACGAACATTTTTAGAGGAAAAGACGGAATCGTGCGCGTTGCTGAGGTAAAAACAGCAGGTGGAACCTTCAAAAGACCAATTCACCGACTTGCGCCGTTGCCTATAAACAACAATACTGGAACAGAACAACCATCGACTGACCAACACATTGAGAAAGAAGCAGTTGTAACTCCAAAGCGATGCACGGCTAACCATCAAGGACTCGTCACTTTATTAATCACTCTTTTGGTCCTGCGCTTGGTCCTAGGATCTCAAATTCAAAACAAACGATTCGGATCAAAACTTGGAATTCACTTTGAAGGAATTGGTTCTACAACTATTTCAGCTACCGAATGAAAATTAATCATATATTACAATCTAGAAGGATTTCGATCAGAGCTGGCAGCATTTTCAAACGGCACAAAAGCACTACGCCATCTTTGTCAAGAAATCAAGCAAAGGAGCACATGTCACGCCCTCATCACACAACTTGAACGCACCAAAATGAACTGAAATTAGACAACTTACCATTAAAACGACAAAAAAGAGGCGCAATAGATTTGGCTGGAAATGTTGCTCTTTCGTTGTTTGGAGTCCTGGATTCAGAATATACTAAACAAATGTCCGACACCATAATGCAAGTCAAAGAGAATGAAGAACATCTGATGAACCTAATTAAAAATCAGACGTCGGTTGTTGATTCAACGATCAATATAAGAATAAGAAAAAAAAGAGGATTAACCGATAACTAGAACAAACCAACGAGAAAGGGGAAAAAACTCTACTACGATAAATGAAGATTCTGGAGTGTTGGCACAGAGTATAAATAGGGCTAGTTTGTTGACGAATCAATAAATTCAATTCCGAAAGTTATAGAGGCAACATAACACGATAGCAAGATAAATTAAAGAGTAATTGTAAATAGCAGTATTAAGTATTAAGTACTATTAAGCAATAATTAAATAAATAGTTGATGTCTATAGTTAGCACGAAATTAGTGTTGCAATTTTTATTGACATAATCCAGTGATCGAACAGGGTTGATTTCGAGTAGAATTAAACGCTCACAAAATAACAAACGTAACAATATTTATTCATTTCACTTAAATATGAAATCGTCTACAGCGCTTCAATACTCATTAGCATTGTACATGAAACATTGGTTACATCCTTGATGTGAATGCCATTGAGCAATCCTGAAGTAATTAGATTTAACTTGGAATGTGTTTTTTTTTCATTCGAAGTACTAAAATGAATTGAATTGTGAAACGTTTAATGAAAGTTATTATATTCTTTTTTTGGAAAATGCATTTTAATATAACTTTAATTTTCTCGTTCCCGCTTCAGTTTGTTCCAGTCGTAGACAATAGTGCACCTATTGCTGCAGGTGCCATCTCGTCGTCGTATTGCAATGTTGCTGGCGCAATGAATCTGTCGCAGCCGCAGTCAATCTTTTTCTACTTAGCGCACAGCAGTAAACATTTCAATATGGTAACATTGTCATAATGTGATATTTCAACAATTTTGTCTTAAAACAAAATAGTTCATTGTTTATTTTGGGCGTAGCTAGTTCATTATTTACGTTTTTAACTTAATTTAAATAATATAAAAATGAAGTATTCGATAGCCCTATTTATTGTTATTCTGGCAGTTCAAGAAGGTAAATACCTAATAATAATTAAATATTAATTATTAATAAATATATACCTTCAATTTAAGGTACTGCGATATGGTGCTATCGGTGTACATCTGCCACACCCGGTTGCGCAGATAAATTTAATTGGCGTGGTATTGGATTTCTAGGCGAACAATGTCCAGAAAGCAATGATATTTGCGTAAAAGTAGTTGAACGGCGAGGGGGTAAATTATAAACAGTAATTAGCTTTAGAAACTAGTATTGAAGATACCTTACTTTTTTTAGCAAAAGAAACTATCACACGCGATTGTCTAAGTGCTCTAAGTTTCCGCACAGACATTCCAGCTGATAAATACGAAGGTTGTCGTCCTGCAGCTAAGGATGTACGCTTAGCACACTACGTTAATCATACTATTAAAGAACATGATGTGAAGCGTGATTTCTTCACGGATGTTACATTTTGTATATGTTTTTTGGATCATCGTTGTAATGGCTCGAAATCCCTTGGTAAAGGGACTGGTCTTAATACTCCTATCATAATATCTTTAATGTTTTCGTTCGTTTTAAAACAATTTTTATAGAAAATTTAAGCACCATATTATTTAAGATCATATTTGATATCAGAAAATTGTGCCTTCAACGACTAACTTGGAACATATTTCAATTTTAGATTTTATATATATATATATATATATATATATATATATATATATATATATATATATATATATATATATATATATGTATATTATAAATATTCCGTCCATTTACTCACATGTATACATACATCATATATATATATATATATATATACATATATATATATATATATATATACATATATATATATATATATATATATATATAAATATATATATATATATATATATTATATATATTCCGTCCACTTAGACACACATGTATATATGTATACATATATATACACACATATGTATATACATACACACACACACACACATATATATATATATACGTATATATATAAATATATTAATATATAAATATATATATATAAATATATATATATATATATATATATATGTATATATATAAATATATATATATATATATATATATATATATATAAATATATTTATATATATATATATATATATATATTTATATATAAATATATATATGTATATATATATATATTATATATATATTTATATGTATTGAATGTAATGTAATATTGTAACTGCAAACTCAATAGTAGCGCCAAAAATTGACTATAATTTATCGTATGTGACATTGTATTTTATTTTTGTGGGCGAAATTATCGATGTGTATATATTTGTACACATTAGTTGTATTTACTATATCTTATAAACTAAAAGTAGCATGTGAAGCGTATTGTTCGCTTTATGTAGACCAAGGTATATTAATAGAGGTAGAACAATTGTAAAAGATGACTCTTGGCTGCGCCGTATAATGTCAGAAACTGTGTCTAATAGTGTCAAACTAGTCTGTTGTGTTTTTTTTTTTACTTCTGTTGTTTTCTTTTCTACTTCTTTTTTTCCAACGTGTTTGTTGTTGATTTATATACTTTTTCTTCTTCATTCGTGAGATCTCTGCCTAATGGCCCTACCTTATATTATTAGACCATGTAGACCTTTCGTACCTTTCGTTTTATCGCTTTAGTAGATAAAGTATATAATAGTAGTGATAAAGAGAAACATTTTGAATTATTTATCGATTCATAGTTATGAGAGCAGTTTTTGTGAAACACTTAATTTGAAAGATTACCTTGTCCTGCTGAAATGCTCAATCCGTAACCATAGATCATCTCCAAAATCGATGAGTATGAGTGCTTTTATGAGTTATAAAACAAATCGCAGACTTTCCAAGATGTCAGGAAGCAGCCAATATCATTAGGCATACTCCCTTAAAATTTGGCGTAGCGCGTTTCACGATATTGGCGAAAGCCCCTCCAGTGCTTATGTACACCAACAGGTTCATCCACATAAATTTTTTTTTCATCGCTAAAGATGATAAATTGCCGCTTAAAAAAATTTGTGTACCATGTAAAAATTTATAGTTATTAATTGGAAATGCATAAATTCACTTAATTTTTATTAATTTGTAGATTAAAAGTTAAAAAACGCTTCAATTTCCTGTTTTTCAAATATTTCGATTCGGGTCTTATTTATATTTCGCACTACACTATCAAGTATGAACCAGCAAATTAACAAGGTCCGTTTACAATAGCGCGTGATGCGAGGTGAAACTCGCATTTGATTTCGAAGTTCACTGCTATATATCGCATGCTCATTTACGATAACGCGAGGAATTGTAGTAGTAATTTGAAGATTTTGAAGATAATTTATGTTTTCAAACAGTTTTGAATTTGAATTTTCAATTTCAATCAAACGTCACATATCTTTTGAACTTTGAATACAAGTGAAACTGATAGCTGTCACGCACTGGCTATGGGAGCTATTTTTTCAAAATTTCGCAATTGAGTGCGACTGTCGTCGCGAGTTCACGTCATTGTAAACAGAGAGGTGCAAACACATAGCACACAAATTATTTTCACAGCTGCTGCGCTCCTACTTTCGAACATCGCCTCGCATCACAAGCTGTTGTAAATGACCTTCAGTCTTCACGATGTGACGCGGTGATCACATATCTTCAGGTACCGTTCTTTTTCTTTAAATTATACAAATTTATTTTTTAGTGTTGTTAAAACTTTTGCTGATCATGAACCGAATAATCAATCAAAAAGCAAAAGCTTTGCAAAAAATATGTTGAAAAAAAGTTACTCACTTATGCGGCCATTACAACCGAAAATAGATTTAGGCCGAATCTAGTATGCTTCGCCAGCCAGCTCTTTCCTTTGCTAGCTGTCCAGTTAGAAATCCCAAGCGCAGACAAGTTCTCCAGTACAGGATATTTCCACCGGAGGTTAGGTCTTCCTGGTGTTAATTCTGGTTCCAAGATAGATGAAGTGCTTCACTACTTCAGCTACTGTCTCTGGTGATTGCAGCTTATTGACGTCAAGCTTTCTCTGTATGGGATTTCGTTTATTCTTTGCGACACATAAACGTGTTCGCACCTTCGCTGCAACAAGGTAATGATCCGAATCGATGTTGGCACCACGGATCGATTTCACGTCCATCACACTGGAAGCATGGCTTCCGTAAATCAACACATCATCAATTTGATTTTTCGTTCGTTGATCTGGAGACATCCACGTCGCTTTATGGATGTCGAGATGCTGAAATCTGGTACTACTAAATATCATGGTTTGTGCTGCGGCGAAATCGATCAGCCTCATGCCGTTATCGGAAGTGTTCTGGTGGAGGCTGAATTTTCAGACAGTTGAACGAAAGTTACCTTCCTTGCCCACCCTGGCCCTGAAGTCGCCAACCGCGATTTTGATATCGTGGCGGGGGCAGCGGTCATAAACCTCTTCGAGGCGCTGTAAGAAATTCTCCTTGGTCTCATCGTCCTTCTCATCCGTTGAGCCGTGAGCACATATTAGGCTAATGTTAAAAAATTTTGCCTTAATGCGTATTGTTGCCAGCCACTCATTCACAGGTATGAACTGGTAGACAAGATGTCGTAGTCTCTTACTGACAACAAATCTGCATCCGAGTTTGTGCCTCTCCGCAACTATAAAATATAGCACAGGATGCTCTTTTAGCGCAACTCTGTCCCGTCCAACACATTTCCTGAAGTGCGGTGATGTCAGACTTGTATTTTTCAAGGACATCAATCAGCTGAATAGAGGCACCTTCTCTATAGAGGGACCGAACATTCCAGGTGCATATTCGTAAATCGTGGACCTTATTTCGTTTGCGGGGGTGGTCAACAAAAGAGGTAGTCCTTATCCGAGGCACGGTTTGATTTTTCATTGGGTGCGAGTTTTTATGTGGTGAGTCCCAAGCTCAACGCACAACCTCTAACCGAGAAGGTTTTCGCCACTAAATTTAGCCGCCTCCCAGCGGGTGCCAGGAAGACGTTGCACGGTGGTCGCTACGTGGAAGACATCCATTAAATGTGACATCACATAGCAAACAGAGCCCTCTACATAATAGCACCCTCGTTACAGAGTGGAGGTACCATCACATAGCGCGCAAAACAAACTACATGACGTCCAGTTAGTTGACTTGCGATGAGTTCAACAAGGATTGCGCTAGCCCCACTCAGTTGAGGCAGTTAGACAGGTTATCGCTACGTGGAAGACATCCATTAAATGTGACATCACATAGCAAACAGAGCCCTCTACATAATAGCACCCTCGTTACAGAGTGGAGGTACCATCACATAGCGCGCAAAACAAACTACATGACGTCCAGTTAGTTGACTTGCGATGAGTTCAACAAGGATTGCGCTAGCCCCACTCAGTTGAGGCAGCTAGACAGGTTATCTTGCGAAAACACCGCCAGACCATTGAAAAAATAGTCTTCCATTAAAATATCACAATGAGTATTAAAATTTAAAGCATTCCTTAATAGAAAAAGTTTAGTTAAATGAAAGCTGAGACTAAGATTAAATTACTCATATTTACTTATTTTTGAAATTGAAAGAATAAAAATCGCTCTCCTGTAAAATTTGTCTGTTGGCACATACGATAATTTCGCGAAGAGGGGTCGATAACGATTTAAAAGTGGTATAAAAATTAAAGTGTGTCATTTGCTAAAATTTCTTTCAGGTATATCTATTACTTATAAATGCAGAAAAAAAATCTGGAAAATGGATCTATTCTTTAATTTTAATTCGTTGTTATAAGACTTCCAATATTAGCTATCACAGAAAACTTAGCAAAATATCACAAAGGGATTCTTGGCACTTATTATTATTAAAGACCAAGATGCACTGCGACCAAATAAGATCTATTGTGAATATTCTGAGATAATAGGAATGGGTAAAAATTGTACTTCTGAAGATAGTATAATAAAACTTTTAAATTTATACGTTCGACACTGTGTGTATCAAATGGAAAATTAACCAATGCCACATATTGACTACCAAAGCCAGAAAATCGTGAGTAGACCGAAGAAAACAACAGAGCGACAAAAGAAAGCAATATTACGCGTTAATAAAAAAAAACCTTGACTGGTGTCACCGCAAATCAAAAGAGATCTTGGATCTTGTAATTTCTACATCAGCTGTTAGGAAATGACTTATAAATGCTAACATTAAAGGAAGGATCTGTTCGTTGATCTGGAGACATCCACGTCGCTTTATGAATGTCGAGATGCTGAAATCTGATATGATTTGAATCAATGTATATTTTTTTTTTTGCCAAGTGACTCAAAGTGCATTTTTGCGAACAGACAAAATCTTGCTAATTTGAGCACGGTAAAAAGTGTGTATATAAAAAATTAATCTCAAAAACTAGATCTGTCATTGAAAATTGTATGTTTCATCAGATTCTGAAGTTAGTTTGCAAACTTATTAGCAATTTTGCTTTAATAAATATTTTTATATTGAAGTGTAAGTCTAAATTAGGGAAAAAATTGAAAATTTCAACGATAAATTAAAAAAATTTTTAAAATATATCCGCAGTAATTTTTTGATATTAGATGATCCGAAGTTTGTTTAATCCAAACCAAAGTCAGTTTCAATATACACTTGCAAGTTTTTTGTTAAGTTAATTTTGTACGAAAGGTTTATATAAGGGTACATGCAATATGCACTATAGCCAAATGAACTCCATATCTCCATATCTGATCAAATGTTGTACTACTTGGTGTGAAAGAAAACAGAAATTAATTTCATTCGTATTGCAATAAAAGCGAAATGTAAATCTTTTTACCTTTATTTAGCTTCATTTCAAGAGTGTTTTACGTCTAGTAAAATACTAAATATGCATATAAAAAAACAAAACGCAATTCCAGTTTTAATTTTTCCAGGTTTTTATGATATTTACTTATTCTACATTTTATTATCTATGTATTAGCTATTAAAGGTTGTAAGAATCTTTGGGCTACCTCATTTAAAATGACGTTTAAAAATTTTGGTGTTACATCAAAATATTAAACTTACCTATGAATTTTCTTAACTCATCTATAAAAACCTTATCTCTTGTTTGGCGAATGGGGGCTTGTGGGGAGTAGTGCTGAACCGATCTTAACAATTTTCAGCAAATGGTGTTTGTTTGCCAAAGTTAATTCCCATGTCGAATTTGGTTGATTTCATTTAAGTAGTTTTTAGAATTTTTAATAAAACGTGGGCGGTGTCACGCCCTATTCAAAATACGATCCTCTAATTCTATTTTTACTTCAAATACCTATGTCCTTATACATCGCGTTATAGCATTTTAGCATTATCAATTTTGAAAATATTGCAATTTAAACGTTTTTCAAAATCCCCGTTATATGGGGAGTGGATGTATTTGGAAATGGATTAAGTTTATTTTAGCACTATTTACTAATATTCATAAAAGAACTTGAAAACAAAGCCAAATTTGAAAATTGTAGATCCATTTTTACTATTTGTGGCCAATTTTTGTATGAAGTGCTTCCATTATGTGTGGGTTGAAGAAAATATGCGAGTTATTTTGTCATAGTACTTTTTTCTTGTACAAAAAAAGAATAATATATTGTGAGAACAGCAATAATCACATATAAGAAGGCTGATAAACCGCTGATAGGCTACACAGATTCTAATTGGGGGGTTACATTATTGACTGACACTGCTATACAGGCTATGTGTTAGTACTCAGTAGTGCTGCGGTTAAATGGAAATCGCAAAAGGAGAGGAATGTGGCTCTTTCTTCTACAGAAGCTGAGTATGTTAGTTTATCTGAAGCAATATATCTACAAAGTTTTTTGAATGAGCTTGATTTGCATTACTTCGCCGACGTAACGATTTTTATTGGCAATCGAGGGGCTCAATATATTGCTAATGATCCTGTCTTTCATACTCGTACAATACATGGATATGAGGCATAATTTTTTTCTAGAGTCAATCAGTGCTGGGATATTTACGTTAGAGCACGTATCTAAGCAAGAAATGATTGCAGACGTAATGACGAAACCTTTACCGCAAGAAAACCACGAATAATGTTTAATAGGACAGCTGCTCTCATGTTGCTTTCTGTTTAATATTCCTTGGTTGTATGCAAATTTTGTTCATTCTACAATAAATTTTATACGGAAGTGCAACATGTTTTTCTCTCACTCATTCCCATTCTCTTTAGATATGGGCTGACTTCTAAAATGTCTATTGCAAGGCATACGTTCAAAGGTCCAAAATTTAAGACGCATAACAGTACTGGAAGAGAAGCTCTACCAAAGAGCCCTTCGGAGCTTGTAAGTGCCACATATTTATTTGTTTGAAAGATGTATTTACAATTTACATCACATACTCGGAATACAAGTGAAACTGATAGCTGTCACGCACTGGCAATGCGTAATTTTTTCATCATTTCGAAATATATTGTGAGACTCTCGTCGCGAGTCTCGCGTCATTGTAAACAGCTGCTGCGCTCTCGCTTTCAAACATCGTCCCACATCACACGCTATTGTAAATGTAAGGTATTTTGATTGTTACAATAATTAATATAATAAAAACAAATTCTTTAAGCCCATTGTTTTTCTTTAAACAATTTAATAAAAAACACTGCTGGAACAGATTTTAGCATTCCCCTTTCACTGATATTTTGACACTACGGCTGACTTCCTAAACGAATGTCTACAACGTATTAATACAGTTTTAATACCATAACACATTGTGTAGTTAAATTTATAATACTTTGCATCTAAATTTTTATGGATGCGTAGTTTACTTTTCTCTGCGTATCGATAACTGTTATTTTAGGATTGCCTTTAGGAACAAGTTGTAATGTATTATTGCAAAACAACATGCGTTCAGGAAGTCACCCTACCTAAACATGTTTTCGCTTATCCTCTGTTTCACATGAGAACAAATATTACGATTTCCCTACTTTGTTAATTATACTATGCGTACAAAGTACAATTCCATATCGCCAAATTACAATGCCCCCTCGGTTAACGAACAAAATTCGTTCCAGAATCTTCTTCGTTCAATGTAAAATAAAACAATATGTTCCAGGTTGAAAAAGATACAACTAAAATATTTCAGTATATTTTGATTGAAAGTTATGTAATATATATATATATATATATATATATATATATATATATATATATATATATATATATATATATATATATATATATATATATATATATATCAAAATTTGCAGGTAACTGAATATAGGACGAATTGAGACTATCAGCAACGGCAAAAATGAAAGATTAAAAAAACTTGTTTTTTAATATATATTGTTCACAATACTTAGTGCTTCTTTAACAAAAATCTGTCTAGAGTCATTTGTTTTCGTTTGTTGAAATATCGACACAGCATTATTATTGAATAAATCTGTTGCGGGTTTAACCACTGTCTGATTGGGGTGATGCTTTTTAATGTATGATGTTACAGCCGCCATGCTTTCAGCATTTCTCTAATTGCACTAGACAGTTGTTGCTCTTTTATTAACTCCTCGTCTTATAAAGCCTCCTCCACATCTCTTTGCTGTAAAGCACAAAGTTTCTTCAGGAAGATTCGACAGTTCTCTTGGTAACACTTTCCCATGACTTTCCTTCAAAGCAACGCTGTAAAAGTTCTTTAGTGTACAGCTTCTTGAAGCTAGAAATAACTTGCCGGTCCATACGCTGAAGTAATGGAGTGGTGTTAGGAGGCAAAAAGTGAATTTAAGCTGTTGGATGAGAAGGAGCGTTGCCATAACAAGCCAGGCATGAAATGGTAAATCCATCTCAATCGAATATTTGATCACAGACGCAGCATTAACTTTATTGACCTAATAAGTAAAAACGTCACGTGTCACCCAAGCATTACTGTTGCTTCTCTTGTCGACAATATGCTTTTTGAAGGTGTGTGGATTCTCTGAATGATAGATGAGTGGTTTTATTTCCAAATTTCATCTTGCCATTGGCAAAAAAGCAGAGTAAAACGTTATTTCATTGGTTTGTGGCCTGGAATATCTTTCTCCTCTACTGTTATTTAGATTTTAGCTGAATATATGATTTTGTATGAACTAATCAGAAACGCTTAAATTCAATTTAATAAATTATACATGGAAATTCTTCCGACTGTAACAATTGCTATGAAAACGCTTCTAAAAGGACTGTGATAAATGCCACAAGAGTTCTGTAGTTTGGAACCGGTTAATATAAGTAGATTCCTTCTAGCAATGCATATCACATATGTACATTACAAAATTATAATAAATTATAAACTAGAAACTCGCATATAAATATATAGGACATAATTATTGACAATTCACACATAACATAAAAACACATCTTAGCCAAATAAAACAAAAAGTATGTATATAAAAATATTTCTTTGCATATTCTGATTGCAAAGAAATAATCCGAATGTACGCTATATTTGTCCTCTTTGGTGTTCATAGCTCTTCGTATTTTCTACAATATTTTAAGTGTCTCTAACGTATACGCTTTGCTTTGTGTACTCTCTATGGCTAGTATTGCCGTGTTATCAAAATCAGCTGTATGTCCAGTGTCCAAAATATGCTGTGCGAGTACTGTTGCTGATTTATTGTTTTTGATATATGTTATATGTTCAGAGTCTCGTTCCTAATTCTCTCTTAAAAGTCCCTATATATATCAGTTCGCATTTGTTATTGTCATTTCAATTTCGTAAACAACATCATGATGTTGGTTTTTGCTGATTTTTTCTTTCATATTTGTAGAGCTCGAGAAGTATGATTTGATTTTTACGCAAAGGAGACGTTGTTGTTGTTAATTATTGTTTTATTAGGTGTTTTTATACTCTGATTCTTTCCATTTCCACTGTATATTTTAATTTGGTGTGTTATTGATTAAATGTTTTAGGACAATTTCAATATCTTGTTCTTTACTATTGCGAAAATATCGTTTACGTACGTTGTTGCTTCACTTCTAGTAGTCTTGTATCAAACAAATTATCCATAACAATGTCTGCAATCGTAAGTGATAATGGATTGCCCATTGGCATCCCATATGTGTTAATGTAGATGTTGTTATTCCAGCGAAAATAATTGTTATCTTTCAAACAAAATTCCAATATTTTTTAAAATTGTGATTTAGGGATGTTTGTGTGTTGTTTAATTACGTCCCAATGCTTCATTATCATCTTAATAGCCACATATGTTGGGATATCCATAAAAAGGAAAATAGCATCAAGTGATATTATTATATATTCTACTTCTACATGTACACTTTGAGGACGCTCTTTTAATTTAAAATAATTTATGTTGTAGTCGACTGTTATGTTGTTTAATATTTCCCCAACATGTTTAATAAGTCTATAGCATGGTACATCAAAAAAGGATAATATAGGGCGTAATGGTACATTAGCTTTGTGGATCTTTGGTAATCCATATAAACGAGTTGCAGAAACTGCTGGGCTAGAGTTTTAATTTGTCCGAAAGAGTAATGTAGTGATTTTTGTGTAACTCGTTTTTATTCATAAATGTTTAGTTTATTACATTCACTAAAATAAGGCAATAACTAGGTTTTTTTTTTATCAGGGTGTACTATTCTGCACGTATGCCGTATATTTACACATACATATGACAATGAACATATTTAAAGAAAATAAATAATCCTCCGTTTAAAAAGAATTTTATTTACAAATACAACTACATTTCAAAGAAATTCTAGTTCTGGTTATTGTTTTAAAGTAAAGGCAAACTAATAAAATGTTAAATATTAGCGTTATTTGCTTGCTTAGGTCCACGATAATCATAATTTGCAACATCCGGGTTTTCTTTAATGTAGTGCGAGTATACAGTTGCTAAACGAATACACTCTTCCACGGAAAGTTCAAAAGGTCTTATAGTATCTTCAACATCAGCGAATTTAAACAATGTGCTGGTGATGTTTTCTCGCTGTTTTGGTGGAAACAGGGTGCTATATCCACGACGGCAATACTTTTGACGCATGTTGAATATATGACGCACAACCTTTTCAACTAAACCAAAAGATAGTTCTGTTTTTGGATACTTTAGAGGAATTAATTTCACAACGCCAACATCTACATCTGGTTTCGGTACGAATGCTCTACCAGGTATAATGAATTTCATAATAGGTTCTGTCCAAATTTGAGAAATTATGGAAAGACGGCAACGTTGATTATGACCAAGTGGAGCACAAATACGTTCAGCTACTTCTTTTTGAAATGTTAATGTCATACATGTATCTGGACGACGAAAAGCTCCTCGACGCAAAGATAAATCCTCACACCAATTGATTAATAAACGTGTTGAAATCGAAAAAGGTAAATTGCCAATAAGATGTAAACGTCGGTTGAGGTCACCTATACTCTTTTCAATATTGAAATGTAATATGTCATCGTTATAAATATCAACTTCAATATTCATAGGATTTGCGCAATCTTTTAATAATTGTAGAGTAGGCATAAAGCGTTGATCTTTTTCAACGAGTATTAGACGCTTGGGTTGATGACGTATGATGGAACGAGTAATAGCGCCGGGGCCAGAACCTACCTCGAGTACCACATCTTGTGGATCAATACGTCCTGCAGAATTTACAATTTTATTTGAAAGCCGTTCGTCCATTATAAAATTCTGGCTGAGTTGTTTGATCGCATGTAGTTTGTACAATTTTATTATGTCGCGTATTGTGGGTAAAGGTGGTAGCCGTATACCACTTGATAATATACGTGATGTCGCTACTGTCATTATAAGAAGTGTTTTATATATATGCATGCAGTCTGTAATTAAAGTTAGTTTACACAACCTTTTTTAGTTGATTAGTACAAAATCTGTGAGTAGTCCTTACTAATTAGAAACTTTTTTAGGTTCCTCGAAATCATCCAAAAATTTTTCTTGCTGTACGGACAGCATGGAGTACGCGTAAATTCCCAATACAGCAGTACCAAGTATACCGGCTGTTAACAGATTGTTACGTCGTACTCGTTGTAGTTTTTGTACACGGTCGAAATTTTGTTTCTCAATTAATTTCATGAACTGCAATTGCGCTTTATCCAGTTTTGGAGCTGTTTCGGCGTATTTAACAATGGGCTGCTTTTCGGAAGATTTCATAATTCACGTTTCCCGTCTATTACGATTATTTTCCTTAAGATGGAATTTTCCACGGGTTTTTCGTGTCAAATCAGCAAGTTAGTTTTACAAGGTAGAGCCATTAGGGAGAGTTCTCACGAATGAAGGAGACAAAGTTAATAAAACAAAGTTGAAAAGGAAACAACAGAAGTAGAAAAGAAATCAACAAACATACTAGTTTGACACTATACGAAGCAAGTTTCTGACATTATATGGCACAGCTAATTCGAATCTTTTACAATTACACTGCCTTCGTTAAGACACCCTGGCACCAAACCATATGCAATATCAGGGATGTTAATTCGACAACTGCAGTAGTAAACAGATTGACATTGAAACAACTGAAAACATTTAGGCAGAACGGCTGTAACACTGCGATATTGCAACACGACGACAATTAGCGCAGTGGTCGACTTCACCTATTTTTATTTTGTCGCGCAAAGAATCATATGTAAGCAATTAGCAATACTGAAATAATTATATTTAGCTTGTTTTATTTTTTTTCGCTTGAAATACTTACGTTTTATGAAAGTTATTGTTTCATTTTTTTAATGTGTTTTAATGAAATTTTAATGTTGGTGTTGGCTGTTTGGAGGACAGCCTTGGCTCAACAGGTTTAAGGTGGATGAAACTACTATTAGGTTCATTAGTCTGTTGCTAAGTCAAAGAGTGATAAACTCAAAATTGGGTACATAATTTATTAGTAACTTTGGGATGAAGAGCACACTCACAAGGGGGTGTATTATCGCCTCTTCTGTGGAACTTAACTACCAATGAAGTTCTGTTATCATCACAGACCACGGGCTGCACAGCGGTGGCTTATGCAGATGACGTGGCACTTGCGACATTGGGATAATATTTAAATACACTCACTGAAGTGATGAATAATGCTTTAATAATACTGTCCAAATGGGCTTCAAACTCTAGTCTGGCCAACTCTACCAAAACTGAGATGGTCCTCTTTACTAGGAAGTGTAAAATACCTATTTTTAACTTACCTACCATTGGGAGAACGAGATTAAAGATTACTGAAGAAGCGAAGTATTTGGGTATATCTTTAGATATAAAACTTAGTTGGAAACCAAACACGGAGGAAAAAGATGCGCAAAGCAAGAGCAGCACTCCATTCCTGTAACAAAGCCATAGGTAAAAGATGGGGGATGAGTCCAACAATCGTATCATGGCTATACTGCGCGGTCGTCAGACCAATTTTTTTATGGAGTATTAGTCTGGTTCGAATCCTTAAATATGGAGATACAAAGACGGCTAATGGATAAGGTTCAAAGGACCTGCGGTACTGACGACGAGGCTTCTCCAAGTAAATTTTAAGAGTTTAAGGGCGAATTTTCTTTATTTTTCTCGATCACAGTGCTGGGTTCGGTGCTTATTTTCTCTGCGCTGAAATCTCTGTTCCCGAAGAATTGTCCCACCAGGTACTCGGCAGCCAGTTGGCACTACCCCGAGCTTCGTTTTAAGTTTCGGCGCAAAGCATGAAAAATTAAGAAGATATCAGAAATGCAAATGCTGTGGAAGTAAAATAAATAAATTTTACCCATTTCATATTGCTTGAGGTTTATTAAATCATTGCATTCCAACTCGCCACTAAAAATAAAAATTTATTTGCCCTTTTTGGTTAATTTTCTTTTCGTTTATGACGTCACCATAGGAACAGTTGACTGCCAAACTCAAACCAAAAAAGATCAACTGTTCACTCAGGGCGTAATCTCTATTTCTATCATTCTTGAATTAAGGTCATATTAGAGATTGTAGTGTTTCAAAAGATAGAGAGGAAATAATAAATGAGATAAGAAAGGTCGGGTCAAACAAATAAAAGTACAAGTGACACATATGCTGGAGCACTGAAGGGTGTCCCACCGGTTATTGTGAAACCAAAATCAAAACAATCAAATCAAGATTTAAACAAATTAATGCTACAGAAATGAAATATGATAAAATAATAGGCAAACGTATGTTAATGGTACAGTCATTATTAACGCGAGTGATATTGTTGAGAAAAATAAAATATGAGATGCTCTCAAAAACAACTTATGTTAGATGCGGAGATATAGATGTGAAAGAACCGACGGTAAACAAACCAAAATTTATGGTAATCAACATAAGTGGGGAATATTCTGATTCAGAGATAGCGTCTAAAATAACGGCACAAAATGAATTCTTGAGAGGAGCTTATATTAAGTGTGTGAAAGTTTTTAATACAAAGAAAAATTATAAAAAAAAACTAAATACATTCAATGCGTTAATCGAAATTAATCATAAACATTATACGGAAGTGTTAAAAAACAAAAAACTTAATGTTGGCTGGGATCGATGTGCAGTATATGATGGACAAAGTATTAAAATATGTTATAATTGCTTAGGTTTTAATCATAATGCAAATAAATGTTCAAAAAACTAAGATGTAGAAAAATTGGAATATGCCACTGCCATCGCTTGCACATAAACCTGAAATCCGTAAAATCGTATTTAAATTGAACAATTCGGCACACGGCTCATACAGCTCTTGGTTGTACCTTATTCGATGCTCGCCACCAATGCAAGTAGGTTCAATAATCTTGCGTAGTACTTTTCTCTCGAAGTGTTCTCTCATCTGAGGTGGAAATTGTCCAAGCTTCGGCGCCATGTGTAAGGGCAGGCATGATGAGAGACTTTTACAGTGTGGTTTTCGTTGTTCGAGAGAGGGCCCGACTTCTCAATTGCTTACATAGCCCAAAGTAGCACCTGTTAACAAGAGTGATCCTTCGCAATATCTCCAGGCTGACGTCATTACTGGTGTTACTGATGGTGCCAAGATAGATGAAGTCCTTCACTACTTCAAGAGCATAGTTATCAACAGTGATGTGCTGTCCAAGATGCTCGAATTTTTTGTTTGTTGATACTAGGTACTTCATCTTGTCCTCGTTCACCGTGAAACCCATTCGACGCAACTATCTTTACAACCCTGAGAATGCTGCTCGCGCGTTCATGCCGATTATGTCAATATAATCGGCATACGCTAACAGCATGATACTTTTGTTGAAGATAGTGTCATTATGTCGTAGATCAGCAGCTCGTATTATTTTCTGCATAATCAGATCGAAGAAGTTGCACGACAACGAATCACCTTGTCTGAAACGGGGTTTCGGTATTAAACGGTGGGGAGAGGTCCTTCCCAATTATCACCGCAAAGACGAATGAGCTTCGCAAAAACACCGAACTCAGACATTGCTGTGTAGAGGTATCCCTTACCGGACTGTCGAATCAACAAATAGATGGTGTGTCGATCTGTTTTTCTTGGGTCTCCTCCAGGATATGGCGCAGTGTCAAAATCTGGTCGATTTACCAGGTCGGAAGCCACATTGATAAGATCCAATCAGGTTCTTAAGCATACTCTTTTACACAGTACGCTCGATAGAACCCAGTAGGCGGTGTTAAGGAGACTTATTCCACGGTAGTTGGCGTAAATTCTGGGGTCCCCTTTCTTATGAACGGGCAGAAGGCACTGAGCCTCCATGCTTTCATCCAACCACATTCTGCTTATGAGCTGGTTCATGCTGGTGAGCAGCTCATCGCCTCCGGTCTTAAACAACTCGGCAGGCTGGCCATCAGCACCCGCAGCTTTGTTGTTTTTCAGTCTAGAAATGGCCTCTCTAACCTCATCATGGTCAGGTGGTGGAACATACCATCATCCGGGATTGTAGAGTTCGGGAGGTCTCCTCCAATGGCGGGATTGTTCGAGGCGTCATCATTCAGTAACGTGGAGAAATGTTCTCTCCATAAGGTCAGTACAGTCTGAACATCTGTAACCAGATTCCCATTGTAGTTACGACAGGAAGAGGCTCCGGAGTTTTAACCTCCGCCACTCAGGTGCCTGATCTCAAATCTCTCCGCACTCCCCATCTCTCTGTACCACTCCATAACAGCTCACGTGGCACCTGCACGTAGGGTTTTTGTATAGGCGGCGTGTATCTCTGCTGTAGCGTCGCGACACTCCTAATCATACCATTCATTCTTCAGAGGCCGGTAGAAACCGATTACCTCCTCAGCAGCAGTAGTCATGGAGTGGGATATATGTGACCACTGTGCGCATGTATCATCTAGGGGGAGTGTTCTGCATAAGCAGATCCTACAGTCGAATGGTAAAAGCATTTGCTGTCCCTGGTGATTGCAGCTTATTGGCGTCAAGTTTTCTCTGTATGGGACTTCGTTTATCCTTTGCGACACATAAACGTGTTCACACCTTAGCTGCAACAAGGTAATGATCCGAGTCGATGTTGGCACCATGGATCGATTTCACGTCCATCACACTGGAAGCATGCCTTCCGTCAATCATCACGTGATCAATTTGGTTTTACGTTCTTTGATCTGGACACAACCACGTCGCTTTATGGATGTTGAGGTGCTGAAATCTGGTACTACTAATTACCAGGTTTCGTGCTGCGGCGAAGTCCATGAGCCTCATGCCGTTATCGGAAGTATTCTGGTGGAGGCTGAATTTTTCGACAGTTGGACCAAAGGTACCTTCCTGGCTCACCCTGGCCCTGAAGTCGCCAACCGTGATTTTGATATCGTGGCGGGGGCAGCGGTCATAAACCTCTGCGAGGCGCTGTAAGAAATTCTCCTTGGTCGCATCGTCCTTCTCATCCGTCGAGCCGTGAGCACATATTAGGCTGCTGTTAAAAAATTGTTCCTTAATGTGGATTGTTGCCAGCCGCTCATTTACAGGTGTGAACTGCGAGGCAATATGTCGCAGTCTCTTGTTGACGATAAATCCACATCCCAGTTTGTGCGTCTCCACATGGCAACTATAATATATATCAGAGGATGCTCTTTTAGAGCAACCCTGTTCAGTCCATCGCATTTCCTGAAGTGCGGTGACGTCAGCCTTGTATTTTTGAGGATATCAACCAGCTGGATAGAGGCTCCTTCCCTATAGAGGGATTGGGCATTTCCGGTTCATATCTGTAGAACTTGGTCCTTGTTTTGTTTGCGGGGGTCGTCAACAAAAGGGGTAGTCCTTATCCGAAGCACGGTTTGATTTTTCATTGGGTGAGAGTTTTTATGTGGTGGGTCCCAAGTCCAACGTACTACCTCTAACCAAGGAGGTTTTCGACACTCACTTTAGCCGCCTCCCAACGGGTGCCAATAAGACGTTGCGCGGTGATCGCCACGTGCAGGCCCCTATTAAAAATGAATGTGACATCTCACAGCAAGCAGAACTACCTCTTGCGAGATCACTTTTTCTGAGCTTTGTCACAGAGTTCTTCTATAAGCTTTTCCATGACAAATTGTTACTGCCTGAAGAATTGTCAATTGTTTGCTGACAGGTGGGTACCGTTCGAAAGAAAAATCTTCGATGTTAACTTTGTGATGCTTCAGCCAGGTATTGAACCCACGAGCTACTACACCCACAACATTATCAAGAGTACAACTTTAGAGATGGCGTTAAAAAAGAAATACCATAAATCACAGACAGAAAAGGTTAAAAAAAAATCCCCTTGCAATCGGCTGGGGCCGACCAAATTATACCCTGCATATGTAGATATATATGTAAAAAGTTTACTCGAATCCATCTTTTTATTTTATTTCCACTTTTTGAGAAACAATTTTTGCATATAATACTAATTTACACTCTAAATATGGTTGATTTTAACAAAGTACTTTGTATGTTATGTGAGTTCTAAAATTTATCATTTAAAGGAGGTTTTTAAGATAATTCCGAGGTTTAGTATGGGAGCTATATAAAAAGTGGGCGTGGCTTATCTCTTTCATGTAAATCCAATTAATTTTTCAATATTAATCCACACCTTAAATTTGGTTACCCTACGTTGAATAGTTCGTAAGTTATAGCGGTTTAAATTTTAATTTTTGCAACTTTGTACGGTAGCCCCATTAAGAAGTGGGCGTGGCATGTTGATTTTTTGCCAGATTATGTACAACTACCATATTAACCTAAGTATTAATTATGATTGTTCTAGACAGAAGATTGTAGAAGCTGCAGCTATTTCAATTTAAAAGAAATTCGGTCATTTTGTATGGAGGCTACTATAAACAGTGGGCGTGGCGAGTCCATTTCCTGTGAGGCTAGCTGCTCTTACAATACTAATCCATACCTTAAATGTGGTTGTTATACGCTGAATAGTTTGCAAGTTATAACCATTAACATTTTTTCTTTATTTCCGGAACTTTGTATGAGAGACTCAAGAAGGAGTGGGCGTGGCACACCGATTTTCTGCAAGATTATTTTCGACTACCGTATTAATCTAAGTGTCAATTATGGATATTCTAGACAGAATATTGCCGAAGTTACAGCTGTTTCAATTTAAAAGAATTTCAGTCATTTTGTATGGGGGCTACTATAAACGGTGGGCGTAGCACGCCCATTTTCTGTGACCCTAATTGTTTTTAAAATACTAATCCATACCTTAAATCTCGTTTTTCTACGCTAAATGGCTTTTAAGTTATGGAGCTTAAAATTTTAGTTTAATTCCGCCGGCTTTGTATGAGAGACCCAAGAAGGAGTGGGCGTGGCACACTGATTTTCTGCCAGATTATTTCCGACTATCATATTAACCTAAGTATTAATTATGATTGTTCTAGAAAGAAGGATGCAGAAGTTACAGCTACTTCAATTTAAAAGAAGTACAGACACTGCATAGGGGCTACTATAAAAAGTAGGCGTGGTTCGCCCATTTCTGGCAAGGTTATGTAGCACTATAATGTAAGGCTGATGACAGAGTGAGCGCTACAAGCGTTGCTATGATATGTCGCTAGAACTTGCTACAAAACTCTGCTTGTGTTTACTTATGTGCTCGCTCAAATGTTGTCCGAGTGAGAGCAGAGCTACAAAATAGTTTCAGTGCTTGGCCGCTATAAAGCTAGTAGTGAAGGGATTTATAGCAGCGACATATTGAAGTGAGAGAGTAAAAACAGAGAGAGAGAGTTCAAATAAAAAATTTGATATGGACAATATGTGGGTGCATGCGTGCGTTGTTTTTTAAACGGTTTTTCGCAGTGCTTTTTATTTCTCTCTCTCTCAAAAACCACACAATATAGCGCTTAGGCTGATGACAGAGTGAGCGCTACCGGCGTTGCTATGCTTGAAGCTACAGCCGCTATTGCTATATCAATCTTTGACGTGTCAGAGTAAGCGCTCACTCTGTCATCAGCCTTACTCTGACACGTCAAAGATTGATATAGCAATAGCGGTTGAAGCTTCAAGCATAGCAACGCCTGTAGCGCTCACTCTGTCATCAGCCTAACACTATTTGCTAAATATTGTTGTCTCAAATGGTATATTAAGTGAGATGTAGCAAGTTAAAAATTTTGAAAATTACGAGGTTAGTCACTTTGAATGGTGTGGGCGTGGCTATTGACCGATCATGCCCAATATCAATCCCCTCCGTACTCTTGGATCATAGGTTACTTTTGCCAATAGCTCAAGTTATCGTGCGAACCAGCCAGGTGACGGACAGACGGACGGACGGACATCGTTAAATCGAAAATTTAAGCGACGCTGATCTCGAATATACAGTGAGCGACAAAAGTCTACGTACGGCGACCATTTCGGCTATCTGACATGTCCAAAAGCATAATGAAAAGAAGTAATGATGCAATTTTGTTTTAAATATGTTTTTATTATTATATAGAAAAAATTATCTTATTTCATTAAAAACATAACAAGTTATTAACATAAAACGAAAAAAATTCAATGACAAAAGTCTACGTACGATTTGAAAATCAAAAGGAAATACTTTGATAAGGCACTAAAAGTTAAAATAAGTCGTCGTTTAATATTTGGTTGACCCTCCACTAGCATCTATAACTGCTTGCAAACGTCGGGGCATTGAAACGACTAAATTTTCGATTTCAAGGGCCGTTATTTGTTGCCATTCCTGTTGCAGCTTCTCTTTTAGTACTAGGGCACTAGTAATGTGATGTTTCCGTATCTTCCGCTCCAAAAGCTCCCAAACGTGTTCAATAATATTTAAGTCTGGGCTTTGAGGAGGTGAATACAGTTGTCGTGGAGCGTAGTAAAGCAGCCAGTCCCTCACGATGTGGGCGGTATGTTTTGGATCGCTATCCTGTTGGAAGATCCAACTCTCACCAAGGCATAGTTTATCAACCGGTGCTTTTAAGTTTTGTTTCAAAATAGATTTATATTGAAAGCGATCCATGTTACCCTCCACAAATACCAAATTTCCAACTCCAGATGCAGCGACAGCGCCCCAAACCATTACACTCCCACCGCCATGCTTCACCGTAGGAACTAAGTGTTTCGGGTTCATTGCGGTATTTGGTTTTCTCCAAATTTTGGCTCTACCGTCACTTCCAAATAAATTGTATTTTGACTCATCTGTAAATAATACTCGTTTCCAGAAATCAATTCCCTTGTCTAAATGCTTTTGCGCGAATTCCAAACGAAGTTTGCGATTTTTTTCACTTATATACGATTTCCTACGCGGAGTTCTGCTGTGAAACCCATTATTATTCAAGACTCTTTGAACTGTTCGTGGATGCACATTTGTATTTGACCTAGTTGCTAGCTCTGCGGCCAACTTAGTGCCTGCCACTTTCGGATTTTGATCCACTTCTTTCAAAATGAACGATACATCTCTGCGACTCATCTTCTTTGGGCGACCACTACGAGGTTTATTTTCAAGACTATTCTTGGGAAGCCATTGTCACAACCACGAACTTCTGGAAACAGCCAAAATACAATCCAAGTATGTCTATTACCAAGCAAAACAGCAAAATGTAACTAGCGGTACTTTCCCGTTATTGCGCCGCAACACACAACAAAAAAGACGCGTGGAATGCGCGCCGTATGTAGACTTTTGTCATTGAATTTTTTTCGTTTTATGTTAATAACTTGTTAAGTTTTTAATGAAATAAGATAATTTTTGCTATGTAATGATAAAAACATATTTAAAACAAAATTGCATCATTACTTCTTTTCATTATGCTTTTGGAGATGTCAGATAGCCGAAATGGTCGCCGTAAGTATACTTTTGTCGCTCACTGTATATACTTTTCTGTATCTACGGAGATTCCTTCAAGTGGTTACAAACATCTGACCGAAATGAATATATGTACCTTGCATATTACATTATGCAGGGTATAAAAATTCGCCTGTATATGGAATATAAATGAACATAAATTGTATATACAGTGGCTCACAGCTTATTTCGTACAGTGTATATATTTTTATGTACATGGCTGTAACATCGAAACTAAAAAACTTATCGATAAGTTTTGAATGTAGATGTCTGTGTATGTGTTTAGTAAACCTAATAAGAAAACGGGGAACCCCAAAAATTTTTCTTTTTGTTATGCAAGAGAGAAAAACTATTGATCAGCTGATTTTCAGCTCACATCTTATTTCGTACACAAACTTCAATGTAGGTAAGTTTCATTCTGCCGCGCAGTTACAAAGTTTTTTTGAATTGTATGAGTTTTTGGACCTTTTTAACTATTATAACAATTTTTATTATTATTATTTTAAATAGTTAAAGTGCTGTAAATTAAACATTTAGCTTTATGGGTCATCGTACAACGACGGAACAGCGTGAACTGGTAATTAACCATTTTAGGAAAGGTCAGAGTGTGCAAAAAATTGCTGAAATGACAAATTTAAGTGCCTCAACTGTCCAATACATCATTCAACGCTTCGTTCGCGAAAATCGGTTGGAGAACAAGGGCAGAGAAGCACCTAATAAGATTTTCAACGCATCAGACGAGCGTTATATTGTACGAAAAATTAAGAAAAATCCAAAGTTATCCGCTCCGAAGTTGGCTGCAGAGGTTCAGCGTGAAATAGGAAAATCATCCAGTGCTGAAACTGTCCGACGTGTGCTGCGCAATCATGACTTGAACGGTCGAGTAGCCCGAAAGAAACCATTCATTTCGAAAATGAATATACAACGCCGACTTGACTTCGCCAAAGAGCATATTATTAATACTCCTGCGTTCTGGAATACCGTTATTTTCGCGGATGAGTCTAAGTTTAATATTTTTGGCTCGGACGGAATGTCATATGTTTGGCGTAAAGCTAATACCGAGCTAAACAAGGAGAACCTTAAGCCCACAGTGAAGCATGGTGGCGGTAGCGTGATGGTTTGGGCCTGTATGTCAGCAGCCGGAGTAGGTGAATTGGTTTTTATTGAGGGAACAATGGACAAAATGAAGTACCTCGAGATTCTGAAAAACAATTTACTTCAAAGTGCAGACAAACTGGGTTTGCGGGAAGAATTTCGGTATTACCAAGATAATGACCCAAAACATAAATCTGGGATTGTGCAATCTTGGCTTATTTGAACTGCTCACACTTGATGTCTCCACCACCACAGTCACCTGACATGAATGTGATTGAAAATCTTTAGTCTATTTTGGACAATAAAATAAGAACACACAAGATTTCTAATAAGCAAGACCTAAAGAAGGTACTGATGGAGGAATGGAAAAAAATCACACCAGACATCACTCAAAAATTGGTGGATTCAATGCCAAGTAGACTCCAGGCTGTCATTAACGCTAAGGGATGTCATACTAAATATTAAAATCAACTTACTTTGTTTTTAGTTTGAACTTAAAGAGACTGTACGAAATAAGCTGTGACATGAATTTTCCTATTTTTTTCTTATTTTATTTTTTTATAGTGTCAAACACTAAAATTTTGAAAAAGTAAATTTTGGAAAATAAAAAACAAACCTTCCTTTCAAAAATGGCATTTATATTTTGTTCAAATTTTTGCTATATTAGGAATTACGACTGCAGCAATTTTTAAACTGTCACTGTACGAAATAAGCTGGGAGCCACTGTATGTAGCTATTGAACAGAAACTTAGTATGTAAGGTTTTTACTAATATATATGAAAATGGGTGGAATCGGATAAAAATCTCTCCCAAATACAAAAGTGTGATTTGGTTTTCAACCGACCGTCCCATTTATTGGCAAATTTTATACTTTCGGGCTTAAAATGGGAAACATGTATACGATAAAATATTATTGTATTAGTAGTAGACTTGTTTTTCTATTCAATATCCACACGTGTACAATGATGTGTAAATCATGTTATATGGATAAATTGTTTTCGAAATGTTTGCCAGTAATTGGAAAAAGGGCGATAATAGACATTTTCACGAATAACTTGAAAACGCTTCTTTGGAAAAATAAATAAGTGCCATTTTCTTGTTCAGTGGACCAAGCTTAGTCCAGTAAACAGACTTTTTATTTTATGTACTTTTTTCGTTTCGATCAGTGTTATTAAAACTTTATAACTTTATCAAATTTTGAGTTTATATATATTTCAGGTGCGATATAAATAAGCGTACAAATGTATTCTACATTCATATATTGTACATAAATAATTTGTGCAATATATTGTACAAAGTATAGCAAAGGTTGCAAAATTCTACAATAATTATATATATGTATACTTGATAATATAATACTTGATAATTTTTTAAAACATTCAATTAGTAAAAGTGCTTTGTGTTTGCTTGTTGATAATACTTTACTGCTTCACTGAGTTTTCGGATGACTTGACGATCGTAAATCGAAATATCCGACATCCTGGATGAAATATCAACGAATATTTCCGACTTAAATGGAGAGAACTGCAATGCGAATCACTTGATTAGGTTATTAGCTAACACTTTTGACTTAACACTAGATATATGTAGTTCTTGTTAGAGGTACAATGACAATATAAAGGTTCCGCAACTTCGACCATGTTACATTTCATTGGCAATACGACTATACTGAAAAACTACGCCAATAAGTTTATAAATGCACGTTTCTCAATTGAAGCCATTAAAATATCTTTTAAATTGCATCAAAAAGGTAATGAAAATTTTATTCTGTGTGGAATATCGGGATTTCCCTACGATTTCGGGTTATGTTAAGAAAAAGCAACTCTCGTAAAATCGAACGGCCTGTAGAAATGAGGATTATCAATATCAATTCTGTTGGATTTAAGTGAAATTGTAACAAAAAAAAACCATGGCATAATCTTCACTTTGATAACTGTTTTAACTTATACCCCTTTTTTGAAATCCTTATTCAGATGAATATTAACATTGCTGGTACTGCACAAGTCAACCGATTTCTCCAATCATTTCTAATGACAGACAAAGAATTACATACAAAATAAATGAGAGTCATCGGACTGTCTAGTTAACGATAATGGTAAAATGTGTTTGGCCTGACAACAAATATGTTCACATTGCTTCGAATTTCATTGGAATCCACGAAGAGAATGTCATTAAGAGATATTGTGAGCAAACCAAACAGATGTGGACGATAAGAACACAAATAGTATAGAAGTATAATTCGTCAAAGGGCGAAGTAGACTTATTAGATCAGCTAATCGGTTATTATAGAATCTATTTTAAATCTCCAATATGGTATTTATGAGTTATTGCTCACTTCATAGATTTTGCTTTAGCTGTTGTATTATATAAAATAAAAAAAAGCTACGAATTACAACAAACAATTCATGTAAAAGTACCACGTAATTTATTTAGTTTTCTATTTGATACGAAAGCGAGGAAGACCACAATAATCCAACATCAAGCAAAAAGAAGTTTGAGTCTCCACGCAAAAGGCATGTTTACTTTATCGCTACCAAATGCAACATACATATGTATATACAATATGTGCATTTGAGCATTATTCGGGAGAAAAACTGTTTTAACTACTTACTTACTTACTTATGTGGCCATAACAACCGAATATCGATTTAGGCCGAAAATAACATGCTTCGCCAGCCATCTCTGTTCTTCGCTATCTGGCGCCAGTTAGAAATTCCAAGCGCCGTCAGGTTCTCCAGTACTTGGTCTTTCCACCGGAGGTTTGGTCTTCCTCTTTTGCGTCGTCCTCCAGCGGGTTCCGAATATAACACCTTCTTAGCTGGAGCGTGTTCTTCCATTCGCTCGACATGACCTAGCCAGCGCAGCCGCTGGATTTTGATGCGCTTTACTATGTCAATATCGGCATACAGCTCGTACAGCTCATGGTTGTACCTTATTCGGTACTCGCCACCAACGCAAATAAGTCCAAAGATCTTGCGTAGGACTTTTCTCTCGAAAACTCCAAGTATTCGCTTATCCGAGGTGGAAATTGTCCAGGCTTCAGCGCCATATGTTAGGACAGGCATGATGAGAGACTTGTAGAGTGTAGTTTTCGTTCTTCGAGAGAGGGCTCGACTTCTCAATTGCTTACTCAGCCCAAAGTAACACCTGTTAGCAAGAGTTATCCTACGCATGATCTCCAAGCTGACGTCATTACTGCTGTTAATGCTGGTTCCAAGATAGACAAAGTCCCTTACTACTTCAAAAGCGTAGTTGTCAACAGTGACGTGCTGTCCAAGACGCCGGGACTCTTTGTTTGTTGACACTAGATACTTCATCTTGCCCTCGTTCACCGTGAGACCCATCCGACGCGACTCTCTTTCCAACTCTGAGAATGCTGCACTGACTGCTCGCGTGTTCATGCCGATTATGTCAATATCGTCGGCATACGCTAACAGCATGACACTTTTGTTGAAGATAGTGCCATTATGTCGTAGATCAGCAGCTCGTATTATTTTCTCCATAATAAGATTGAAGAAGTCGCACGATAACGAATCACCTTGTCTAAAACCCCGTTCGGTATTAAACGGTGCGGAGAGGTCCTTCCCAATTTTCACTGCACAACGGGAGTTATGCAGTGTCATTCTACAAAGTCGAATGAGCTTTGCAGGAATACCGAACTCAGACATTGTTGCGTAGAGGTAATCCCTTACCGGACTGTCGAAAGCGGCTTTATAATCAACAAATAGGTGGTGTGTGTCGATCTGTTTTTCTTGGGTCTTCTCCAGGATTTGGCGCAGTGTGAAAATCTGGTCGATGGTGGATTTACCAGGTCTGAAGCCACACTGATAAGGTCCAATCAGGTTGCTGAGCATAGGCTTCAATCTTTCACACAGTACGCTCGATAGAACCTTGTACGCGATGCTCAGAAGACTTATTCCACGGTAGTTGGCGCAAATTGTGAGGTCTCCTTTTTTATGTACAGGACAGAGAACACTGAGCCTCCAATCATCAGGCATGCTTTCATCCGACCATATTCTGCTTATGAGCTGGTGCATGCGGGTGAGCAGCTCATCGCCTGTATATGTTTTAACTGTTATGTATAATATTGCCTCTATAGTTTGTATCTTATTATTTTATATATATATATATTTAATATATGTATGTACTTAATGTTTATAATTCATTTCGTATGTTTATTTAGAAAGTATCAAAAAAGCATACATAAATACAAATTTTGTTCATATTTTTTACTCCTTTGCGGAACAATGTACAATATATTGTACAAAAAAATTAGCGTGGCTCTAAATTCTGTCCAAGGTAAATTAATTTTTGTAATTGTATTTACCGTTAATAAGAATCAATAGAACGTGTATTTTCAAGGTAACATTTTTATTTCCAAAATTATCAAAGTTCACCGGAAAAGGTTAAACAGTGCAAAAGCAAAACAAACCAAGTGAATGTAATTTTTGAACTGTATATCTTTTAACGTTTATTTAAGTTATTTAGTATTTCACAATAATCAAATAATGTGGATACTTTCAATTTTCTAAAAATCTTATGAAATTCATCATTTTGAAATTTCTACCCGAAATTGAGATGAGCACTATATAAAAATTATGAAAAATATTTCCTCTTACCTTTTTGGCTTACAACCAAGTATTTCACAATAATCAAATAATGTGGATACTTTCAATTTTCTAAAAATCTTATGAAATTCATCATTTTGATATTTCTACCCGAAATTGAGATGAGCACTATATAAAAATTATGAAAAATATTTCCTCTTACCTTTTTGGCTTACAACCAAGTATTTCACAATAATCAAATAATGTGGATACTTTCAATTTTCTAAAAATCTTATGAAATTCATCATTTTGAAATTTCTACCCGAAATTGAGATGAGCACTATATAAGAATTATGAAAAATATTTCCTCTTACCTTTTTGGCTTACAACCGATAATTGATTTTAAATTTAATTGTTAATTTATTTCTTTTGCGGATGTTTTTGTTTTTAGATTATTATTCACTTTTAATGCACTTTTTACAATTTGATTTTAAGCACTTGAGATTAATGCACTTTCAAATGTCAGTATGTAATAACTTTTCTATGTTTAGTTCTATATTTTGCACATTTTATAGGCAAGATAATGCTGTTTTTGGTTTTTTCCACTTTATACTTTAATAATATTATTGTACACACTTTATATATCATATTAAATATCACTATATGTCAACATGGATAGAGATCAAAACTTCTTTGTATTTAATTTTTTTTTCTCAAAATATTGGATTTATGATCACGCGCTATAGATATCAAAGACAATGAAAAATATTTCCTCTTACCTTTTTGGCTTGCAACCGATATTTGATTTTAAATTTAATTATTAATTTATTTCTTTTGCGGATGTTTTTGTTTTTAGATTATTATTCACTTTTAATGCACTTTTTACAATTTGATTTTAAGCACTTGAGATTAATGCACTTTCAAATGTCAGTATGTAATAACTTTTCTATGTTTAGTTCTATATTTTGCACATTTTACCAGCAAGATAATGCTGTTTTTGGTTTTTTCACTTTACACTTTAATAATATTATTGTACACACTTTATATATCATATTAAATATCACTATATGTCAACATGGATAGAGATAAAAACTTCTTTGTATTTAATTTTTTTTTTCTCAAAATATTGGATTTATGATCACACGCTATAGATATCAAAGACAATGAAAAATATTTCCTCTTACCTTTTTGACTTACAACCGATATTTGATTCTAAATTTAATTGTTAATTTATTTCTTTTGTGGATGTTTTTGTTTTTAGATAATTATTCTCTTTTAATGCACTTTTTACAATTTGATTTTAATCACTTGAGATTAATGCACTTTCAAATGTCAGTATGTAATAACTTTTCTATGTTTAGTTCTATGTTTTGCACATTTTATAAGCAAGATAATGCTGTTTTTGGTTTTTTCACTTTATACTTAAATAATATTATTGTACACACTTTATATATTATATTAAATATCACTATATGTCAACATGGATAGAGATCAAAACTTCTTTGTATTTAATTTTTTTTTTTCTCAAAATATTGGATTTATGATCACACGCTATAGATATCAAAGACTGATTAGCAAAGTTGTTAAAATTTCGCCTTTTATAGGCGAATTTGCCACGCACAATTTTCTGATAAACAGTACCAAAATAAAAACAAATTATTAGCACCATTCGGTACTTTTTAAAATAAAATACATTTGTTGCAATAATCGGGTGAAATGAGCTCTGAGGCACGTATTGATCATCGATGGTGTCAAAGGCAACGGAGCATGTATACAAAAACAAAAAAAATTGTGCAACAATTCTTTACTATAGCAACACAATTCAAGTGTGTCGTAATAGTAAAGACAATGTGGGCAACTCGATTACAAATATGAGAATGATAATAAAGGCGCAATAACCAAATAAAAGATAGAAGCAACAACAAAAATGAGCTGAATACCGTTTCATAATGTTGTATTTTTTTCACTCCTTTATTTTGTTAAATTCCTTCTGTTGCGAAGTAGTAAATATTAGGGGTATACACACTGATTCTGGAATTTGGGTATCGTAGTATTCCCCGAACATTTTGCTTTTGTAAAGTTACCCAAATGCCAAATAATACCTAAATACCAAAATACTATATTATTACGGCTGCACCTATGATATTGTTGTAAATTGGTATTTGAACAAATGGATGAGTGTTGCATATATTCAAAAATTTAAGAACGAAATTATATAGCTTCAAAGAAAGTATCCGGATTTAGGTTTTAAAGGGTAAACAATAAAATATAAATTTCTTATAGAGTTTATTTTCATTTTGATAACAAAGAAACTATACTACTAAATTTTCTTTAACGTAAAGTGTTAGGTAGGTAAGGGGTGGCTGCCCAGAGGGGTACTTTTAGGCCAACATAGTCCCATTTAGATAATTTATCGGCAGAAAGTATTAGGAACATCATTTGAAACATGTGTTTTTGTGCTTATTATTTAATTGTTCTTTGTTATACCCTGCATAATGCAATATGCATGGTATATTCATTTCGGTCAGATGTTTGTGTCCACTTGAAGGAATCTCCGGAGATATAGACATGGATATATATTCGTGATCAGCGTCGATTAAATTTTCGATTTAACGATGTCCGTCCGTCCGTCCGTCCGTCCGTCCGTCTGTCTGTCACCTGGCTGGTTCGCACGATAACTTGAGTAAATATTGAGCTATTTCGATGAAATTTGGCATAAGTAATCTATGATCCAAGGGTACGGAGGGGATTGATATTGGGCATGATCGGTCAATAACCACACCCACACCAAGCATTCAAAGCGACTAACCTCGAAATTTTAAAAATCTTTAACTTGCTATAACTCACACAATATACCACTTGGGACAACAATATTTTGCACATAGAGTTATATTATACTACTATATAACCTCACCAAAATTGGATGAGCCACGCCTACTTTCTAGCGTAGCTCCCATACAAAGTGTCTGTACTTCTTTTAAATTGAAACAGCTCTAACTTCTACAATCTTCTGTCTAGAATAACCATAATTGACACTTAGATTAACACGGTAGTCGAAAATGATATGGCAGAAAATCAATGTGCCACGCCCACTCCTTTTTGGGTCTCCCATACAAAGTTGCGGAAATTAAAAAAAATGTTACCGGTTATAACTTGCAAACTATTCAGCGTAGAATAACGAGATTTAAGGTGTGGATTAGTATTGTACGAGCAACTAGGCTCACAGAAAATGGGCGCACCACGCCCAGTGTTTATCGTAGCCCCCATACAAATTTTAAATTGAAACAGCTGTAACTTAGGCAATCTTATGTCTACAATAACCATAATTGACACTTAAATTAATATCGTAGTAGGAAATAATCTGGCGAAAAATCAGCGTACCACGCCCACTTCTTATTGGGGCTCCCATACAAAGTTGAGGAAATTAAACAAAAATGTTAACCACCATAACTTAGAAACTATTCAACGTAGGACACCAAATTTAAGGTGTGGATTAACATTGAAAAATTAATTGGATTTACTAGAAAGTGGTAAGCCACGCCCACTTTTTATATAGCTCCCATACTAAGCCTCGGAATTATCTTAAAATCCTTTTACTTCGTCAAAGACAACCATATTTCGGGTGTAAATTCGTAGTATATGCAAAAATTGTTTCTCGAAAAGTGGAAATAAAAGAAAAGTTGGATATTCGAGTAAACTTTTTATATATAAATCTACATATGCATGGTATAGTTTGGTCGGCCCCAGCCGACTGTAAGGAGATTTTTTTTTTTTTAATTTTTTTCCAATAAACAAAATGAGCTATCAGCTGATGGTCGGTGATTCTTATTCTCCAGAAACTTAGCTCAATATGAGAATTTAATGCTGGAAAAAAAAAGTGCAACACCTACGCACAAATGGTACAGAAAATTCCCCGAAGTTATTTAGGGTGCATACAATTTTCCAAAATTGCTCGATACCTAAATACCATAGTCGATGAGTATACCCCTATTGATTAGCAAATATTTGGCAAATTTGCCACGCATAATTTTCTGATAAACAGTACCAAAAGAAAAAAAACAAATTATCAGCACAATTCGGTACTTTTTAACATAAAATACATTTGTTGAAATAATCGGGTGAAATGAGCTCTGGTGCACGTATTGATCGTCGATGGTGTCAAAGGCAACAAAAAAAAAACGGAGCATGTATACAAAAACAAAAAAAATGCTGCAACAATTCTTTACTATAACAACACAATTTAAGTGTATTGTAATAGTAAAGACAATGTGGACAACTCGATTACAAATATGAGCATGATAATAGTGGCGCAACAACCAAACAAAAGAGAGAAACAACAACAAAAATGAGCTGTATACCGTTTCATAATGTTGTATTTTTTTCACTCCTTTATTTTGTTAAATTCCTTCTGTTGCGAAGTAGTAAATATTAGGGGTATACACACTGATTCTCGAATTCCAAATAATACCTAAATACCAAAATACTATATAAAAACGGCTGTACCTATGATATTGTTGTAAATTGGTATTTGAACAAATGGATGAGTGTTGCATATATCCAAAAATTTAAGAACGAAATTTTATAACTTCAAAGAAAGTATCCGGATTTGGGTTTCAAAGGGTAAACAATAAAATAAAAATTTCTTATTGGTGATTCTTATTCTCCAGAAACTTAGCTCAATACGAGAATATAATGCCTGAAAAAAAATACAAAAAAGGTGCAACACATACGCACAAATGATACAGAAAATTTCCCGAAGGTATTTAGTGTGCATACAATTTTTAAAAATTTCACGATACCTAAATACCATAGTCGATGTGTATACCCCTATTGATTAGCAAATATTTGTTGCATATTCACATTTCATATACAACCGTTTCGTTTATGACACCTAAAAACCTAATTTTGCGTTTTACATAATTAAAATTCCTCAGTTGTATAAAGAAGAAAATATCATTGAAAATATATCAATTCTGAAAGAACGGTACAATATCAACTGCATATCCACTAGTGCAGACCGATATAGTGATTTTTCAATATCATTCATTGCGATTTTTAAAACACGGTGATCTTGTAGACTATTGCGATTTTTATTCACAACGAAATATCATGATAGTAGAAAAATCACCACTTGAACAGTGTTACCAAAAAATCACCAGTTGGCACCAAAGGTGCAACACCTACGCACAAATGGTACAGAAAATTCCCCGAAGTTATTTAGGGTGCATACAATTTTCCAAAATTGCTCGATACCTAAATACCATAGTCGATGAGTATACCCCTATTGATTAGCAAATATTTGGCAAATTTGCCACGCATAATTTTCTGATAAACAGTACCAAAAGAAAAAAAACAAATTATCAGCACAATTCGGTACTTTTTAACATAAAATACATTTGTTGAAATAATCGGGTGAAATGAGCTCTGGTGCACGTATTGATCGTCGATGGTGTCAAAGGCAACAAAAAAAAAACGGAGCATGTATACAAAAACAAAAAAAATGCTGCAACAATTCTTTACTATAACAACACAATTTAAGTGTATTGTAATAGTAAAGACAATGTGGACAACTCGATTACAAATATGAGCATGATAATAGTGGCGCAACAACCAAACAAAAGAGAGAAACAACAACAAAAATGAGCTGTATACCGTTTCATAATGTTGTATTTTTTTCACTCCTTTATTTTGTTAAATTCCTTCTGTTGCGAAGTAGTAAATATTAGGGGTATACACACTGATTCTCGAATTCCAAATAATACCTAAATACCAAAATACTATATAAAAACGGCTGTACCTATGATATTGTTGTAAATTGGTATTTGAACAAATGGATGAGTGTTGCATATATCCAAAAATTTAAGAACGAAATTTTATAACTTCAAAGAAAGTATCCGGATTTGGGTTTCAAAGGGTAAACAATAAAATAAAAATTTCTTATTGGTGATTCTTATTCTCCAGAAACTTAGCTCAATACGAGAATATAATGCCTGAAAAAAAATACAAAAAAGGTGCAACACATACGCACAAATGATACAGAAAATTTCCCGAAGGTATTTAGTGTGCATACAATTTTTAAAAATTTCACTATACCTAAATACCATAGTCGATGTGTATACCCCTATTGATTAGCAAATATTTGTTGCATATTCACATTTCATATACAACCGTTTCGTTTATGACACCTAAAAACCTAATTTTGCGTTTTACATAATTAAAATTCCTCAGTTGTATAAAGAACAAAATATCATTGAAAATATATCAATTCTGAAAGAACGGTACAATATCAACTGCATATCCACTAGTGCAGACCGATATAGTGATTTTTCAATATCATTCATTGCGATTTTTAAAACACGGTGATCTTGTAGACTATTGCGATTTTTATTCACAACGAAATATCATGATAGTAGAAAAATCACCACTTGAACAGTGTTACCAAAAAATCACCAGTTGGCACCAAAGGTGCAACACCTACGCACAAATGGTACAGAAAATTCCCCGAAGTTATTTAGGGTGCATACAATTTTCCAAAATTGCTCGATACCTAAATACCATAGTCGATGAGTATACCCCTATTGATTAGCAAATATTTGGCAAATTTGCCACGCATAATTTTCTGATAAACAGTACCAAAAGAAAAAAAACAAATTATCAGCACAATTCGGTACTTTTTAACATAAAATACATTTGTTGAAATAATCGGGTGAAATGAGCTCTGGTGCACGTATTGATCGTCGATGGTGTCAAAGGCAACAAAAAAAAAACGGAGCATGTATACAAAAACAAAAAAAATGCTGCAACAATTCTTTACTATAACAACACAATTTAAGTGTATTGTAATAGTAAAGACAATGTGGACAACTCGATTACAAATATGAGCATGATAATAGTGGCGCAACAACCAAACAAAAGAGAGAAACAACAACAAAAATGAGCTGTATACCGTTTCATAATGTTGTATTTTTTTCACTCCTTTATTTTGTTAAATTCCTTCTGTTGCGAAGTAGTAAATATTAGGGGTATACTTACTGATTCTGGAATTCCAAATAATACCTAAATACCAAAATACTATATAAAGACGGCTGTACCTATGATATTGTTGTAAATTGGTATTTGAACAAATGGATGAGTGTTGCATATATCCAAAAATTTAAGAACGAAATTTTATAACTTCAAAGAAAGTATCCGGATTTGGGTTTCAAAGGGCAAACAATAAAATAAAAATTTCTTACAGAGTTTATTTTCATTTTGATAACAAAGAAACTATAATACTAAATTTTATTTAACGTAAAGTGTTAGGTAGGTGTTAGGTTCCAATAAACAAAATGAGCTATCAGCTGATGGTCGGTGATTCTTATTCTCCAGAAACTTAGCTCAATACGAGAATTTAATGCCTGAAAAAAAATACAAAAAAGGTGCAACACATACGCACAAATGGTACAGAAAATTTCCCGAAGGTATTTACTGTGCATACAATTTTTAAAAATTTCACGATACCTAAATACCATAGTCGATGTGTATACCCCTATTGATTAGCAAATATTTGTTGCATATTCACATTTCATAGACAACCGTTTCGTTTATGATACCTAAAAACCTAATTTTGCGTTTTACATAATTGAAATTCCTCAGTTGTATAAAGAACAAAATATCATTGAAAATATATCAATTCTGAAAGAACGGTACAATATCAACTGCATATCCACTAGTGCAGACCGATATAGTGATTTTTCAATATCATTCATTGCGATTTTTAAAACACGGTGATCTTGTAGACTATTGCGATTTTTATTCACAACGAAATATCATGATAGTAGAAAAATCACCACTTGTACAGTGTTACCAAAAAATCACCAGTTGGTACTTCTGTTAATTAACAGCAAAATATCATATTAGTACAAAAATCACTAATCACTGGTATTGTAGAATAGCAGTAGAAATTAATATAACGAGCGGTCAAATGACCGTTTTCTAAAGTTCTATTAAAATATCTTATATACAGTACATATGCTTCAAATTTTACAATTTTTCTATAATAGTCATATAATACAATTTTCAACATTCTCTATTTTATTGATCGTTTTCTGAGATAAATTTATATTCTGTCTTTTCTACCATAACCCGTCAGTTGTGGTAAAAAAAAGTAAAATAAATACATTCATGATTTTATATGAGAACTACATTAATTAGTGGATGTAGCTCACTAATTTGTTTTGTGCAACTATTTCACCCCACAGTGCTAATCTACTTCCAAAATATGGCAGAGTATTACTTAAGTTATGGCGGTTCAAAATTAAAGAAACCTGCGACATTAAAAGTGGGTATGGCTTGCTATTAATCTAAGTGTCAAATATGGTTGTTCTAGAAGGAAGACAGGCACAGGTACAGGGTTTAAATTTAAAAGAAATTAAGTCATATTGTATGGGGGCTACTATGGCGTGGGCGTGGCGCACCCATTTCCTGTGAGCCTAGTTGATCTTACAATACCAATCAATACCTTAAATCTCGTTGGTCTACGCTAAATGGTTTGTAAATTATGGAGCTTAAAAGTTTTAGTTTAATTCCCTTGACTTTGTATGGGAGCCAGATTATTTTCGACTACCATATTAATCTAAGTGTTTTCCAGACAGAAGATTGTAGAAGTTACAGCTGTTTCAATTTAAAAGAAGTACAGACACTTTGTATGGGAGCTACTATAAAAGTAGGCGTGGCTCGCCCATTTCTTTCAAGGCTATGTAGCGGTATAATGTAACACTATGTGCTAAATATTTGTTGTCTCAAATGATATATTAAGTGAGTTGTAGCAAGTTAAACATTTTGAAAATTCCGAGGTTAGTCGTTTTGAATGCTTGGTGTGGGCGTGGCTATTGATCGATCATGCCCAATATCAATCCCCTCCGTACTCTTGGATCATAGGTTACTTGTGCCAATAGCTCAATATTTACTCAAGTTATCGTGCGTACCAGTCAGGTGACGGACAGACGGACGGACGGACATCGTTAAATCGAAAATTTAAGCGGCGCTGATCACGAATTTATATACTTTTCTATATCTACGGAGATTCCTTCAAGTGGTTACAAACGTTTGACCGAAATGAATATACCTTGCATATTACATTATGCAGGGTATAAAAACCACATGAACAGAAAACCAGTAAAAATTATCAAGTATGTATCTTATTTTTTACGCTCTCGTTGCAATTTTTGAGTAGTGAACACTTTTCCAGTAAAATCAAAAATCATTAGAATTCTGTGCTAAGTTATGTTTAAAGTAATCAGATATACAGATACACGCGAAACAGATTAGTTTAACCAGTTTAACTGTGCTATGTTACGTTACCTTAAGTTTCTATAATTGAACCTTAAAATTGACATTTGTTGATAAAGCGATTGTTTTCAGACAAATTTATTTCTATGATCTGCTTAGAAAACTAATATGAGTAATATTTACATACAGGAACCACAAACCTTTGGCAAGGTAAGAGCTTCTGAGGCACTCACTTTCAATCATTATATACCTCTATTTTCTCGTAGGTTTTATTAAAAACCACAGTTGGAGATATCGACGTTGAGTTATGGTCAAAAGAATGCCCTCGAGCTTGTCGGAATTTTATTCAACTATGCCTGGAAGGTTACTATGACGGTACTATCTTCCATCGCGTGGTTAAAAATTTTATCGTGCAAGGAGGTGATCCAACTGGGGATGGCACCGGTGGTGAATCAATTTATGATGGGCCTTTCAAAGACGAATTTCACTCTCGCATCCGCTACACTCGTCGCGGCTTGGTTGGAATGGCTAATTCAGGAAACGATGACAATGGCTCTCAGTTTTTTTTCACAATGGCGGCAACTCCCGAACTGCAAAATAAGAACACTTTATTTGGCAAAGTTACTGGAGATACTATATATAATATGTTAAAATTGGAGGAAGGAATGGTAGATCATAATGAGCGGCCAATGTATCCTCAAAAAATATTGTACACAGAAGTACTTAGCAATCCTTTTAAAGACATTAAACCGCGTCTATTTAAAATTGTAGAGGAAAAGAAGAATAATGAGCGAATAGAAGGTGTAAAGTAAGTAGTTATAAAATTAAGTATTTGCGTATATACCAAGGGATATGATCTAGCTCTGAAATTTAGTAATTACATATTTACTTGATTATTTTATTTAGGAATTTTGGCCTACTATCTTTCGGTACAGAAGCAAAAGAAGATGAAGAAGAAACGAATCAGTTCGTTCGAAAAAATTCTAGAAGAGCTAAATCTATGCATGACCTTGGAGATGATCCACAGATGAGCAAAGATATCTTGAAGATAGAATCTAAAAATTGTTTAAATGAAGCTAGATTGCCAGATAGCGGTGTAATATTGGAAAATGACGTAGAAAACGGAAATGTGGAAGAAAGTCTCAAACGTATAAGAGATAAACTTCAAGTAAAATTATCTGGATCATTTAAAAAAGGGTTCCATGAAAACTTGGAAAGCACTGATTCCGAAGATGATGTGCTTATCACACAGGAAGAACATAAAAGAAAATATTTGGAAAAGAAAAAGTTAGTAAAAACTTCGTAGCAGGCATTTTCTTTTTTTAAAGTTGTTCGATCATAAATATGTTACGTTTCATGATTTTAGAAATGAAATTCGGAAAGAAATAACCTCATTGAAGAAAGAATATCAAAAAAATAAAATATCTAGATGTGAAACGGCCGAGGAAAACACAGAAGCAGGAAATGAACTGATGAAAAATTCGAAAAATAATATATTTATTAAGAACTTCATCGAAGAGAAAGAAAAATATAGAGGCCTTAAGTCAAAAATTCCTAATAAAGGACACAACAGGTTGCTTTCGTAAATCGTATCATAATGATAATGTTTCAACCATTATATATTTACAGAGAGGAGTTCACTTTATCTTTGTTATCAAAATTCCGTTTGAAGCTGAATTCACTTAAAGAAAAGGAGCTAAATGGTGATAAATATGTTGTGGATAATAGTACTGTCGAAAAAGAAATACAATGTGACAGTTGGTTGGCGCACAGGTTAAAGTTCCAAGAAGAGACGCCAATACTAGCTAAAGATGCTTCTACTAAAACGGACGACTGGTATGATGCTTATGACCCTAGGAATCCCATAAACAAAAGAAAACGCGGTGACATCGCTGACCGTACTTCAAGTTATGAACTCTCTTTCAAGCGTAAGAAATAACTTGGACCCGCAATTTTATTATACTTTAAAGATATATTGAATATAAGCATTTATATTTAATTAAAACAAAAACAAAGAGAAAATGGTTTACGTCTAGTTATTTCTTTCGAAATATTTGGCCTTTTCCTTTGGGTTCGGTACAATCTGAAAATACATCACATTGTAACAGAGAAACTTTTAATTTTTTCTTAATTTACAGTATCTTCACCAGGTTTCCAACCAGCAGGACATACTTCTCCATGAGTATCAGTGTATTGGAATGCTTGCACTAACCGTATAGTCTCATCTACTGAGCGACCTACCGGTAAATCATTCATTGTGATTTGCCGGAGGACACTACGTTGATCAATGATGAAAAGTCCTCGTAAGGTATGTCCTAAATCATCCAAATATACACCGTAGTCTCTGCTAATTTTATGAGTTAAATCTGAAAGCAGAGGTATCTTAACATTGCCTAGACCACCCTCTTTACGTGGTGTATTAATCCAAGCTAGATGTGTAAAGTGCGAGTCAACGCTACAAGCAATTACCTCAGTATTTATTTTACGGAATTCCTCAATGCGATCGGAAAATGCAATTATTTCCGTAGGGCATACAAATGTGCTTAAATAAAAATAAATTAGTTAATATACATGTATATATGAATGAAAGAAACCCTCACAAGTCCAATGGGTAAAACAGCAGCACAACATACTTCCCTATGTACTGTGAAAGTGATAGCTTCGTTATCTCTTTATCTACAACAGCAGTACCTTCAAAATTGGGCGCAGTTTTGGAAACTAAAAGTTGCATGAAATGGTTTGAGATTATTTTCACTATATACATAAACTTTACTTACTGACTGCCTTCGTATACTGCAATTTATGATCGCCTTTCGGGCCTTCAGTTGGATAAACGGAGCCACCAGCAAAGGAATGACAAGATCCATTGTTTGCTACAACTGAAACAGTGGCATACACACCCGTCAAAATGATAAGGAAAACCCTTCTCGTACACATAAACATTAATATAGACGCCGTTGTAAATTAAATTATGGAAGATTGATTTAAATTGCTACAGACTTTAGCCACGCATACTAGGAGTGGTAAATTCTCGATAGCACAATGTACGATGGAATTGAAGGTTTTGTTGCAAGATTGATCGAATTAGAGATTAAACGATACCAGCGAGTATTTTTTACTCGATGCTTTTTCACCGATACCAAGTATGTATCGATACTTTAAGAACATTGGGAATATATTTTTAAATGCAGAGTTGGTACAAAGATTCCTAGTTCAAATTTGCAACGGCAATTCTATTATTGGCATTTCTACAATATTCTTCGTGCGAATTGAATCAAATTGAATCTTACAATTTGGGTATCAGAAGAAAGGTCTTTTTAATACCTTTTCAGTGATATATAACATTTATAACCTATTTGGAATATTTTAAAAGTTATAAAAAGAAATTTGAAATGTTTTTTTTTTCCAAAACAATCACTTTTGAGCTATAGAAAATTTAGAACCATATTCAAGGCGTTACAATTACCTTTTCAATGGTATATAAAACATATTTTTAGAAAATGCTTATATATATTTTAACATATGTTTTAAATTGATACTTCATGAACCTAACACGGTGTAGTAAACATATTAATGTATTTGTCACTAGTTGTAAATCGAAAATAAAATTTTTAACTTTACAAGCGAACTTCTTTATTCTTCCAAACCAAATTCATGTATCTTATATTTTTCATTTTTTAAGTAAAATCAAAGTTAAGTTAGTTTTTATAAAATTCAAATTAATAAAGTAAAGAAAAGCAACGTAGTTTTTTGTGACGTCCCCACATATTTTTAATTTTTTTTTTGTTATAGTAAGACAGAAGAATAATAGTGGTAAATGTAATGTCCCTAATACGGATGACAACTTAACTTGCTTAACCGGGTGCATCCACAGGGATGAAGAAACAAGAGAGGTGGGCACGCTGGGCATCCAAGCAGATGTCGAGTGTCATATGGATCGCAGCCTCACTAAACTTTTTGCTCCATCCTGATCGTAGTTGGGCAATGGAAGGGGGGCGACCATTGAGGACAATATTATTGGTGCGTTTTTCGATGGCAGAAGCAACGTCGTCTTGGTGTAAATTGTTTAGTGCTACCATTCGAAATTCGTAGTCAAGGATCGTGATCTGTTGGTAGATTTGTTCATCATATGATCTCATTGTTTTCGTGATGTTACGTGGAGGCACCTCGCTTGTCGCCGGACCATGATTGGGATGATTTTCCAGATGACATAAGGAAGCAATTTCACCCCTGAATGCGGTTGCTTCAATTTGGATATGTAGACATTGAAAAAGTGGGGTGAGAGTACGCTATCCTGAGACACACCTTGCTTCAACTTCTTATACTTAGAACGTTGCCCCCGGAACTCAGCAAAATACTGTCTGCTCGCATTTGGATTTCCAAGTGCTAGACTAGACTAGGCTATCCGAAAAAAGTAAAAAATTAATGCATAAATCGCATTACTGAGTACCATTTATTCGAAAGCGAGTAGTTTAACTTTCAAATTGAATTACGGAGTGACCCCCCAGCTCTCATGGTGGGCAATGAAATCGCCAAGAATGATTCTATTATTCCGCGATATTATTATTCAGCGCTGCAGCTCGTGACAGGCGGAATGTAGACATTGATGATGTCGATGAATGACCGATCCGCTTTAATAACAATGCCATGTATTTCCGTGTGGTGGTCATTAACTGTTGGGCTAGAAAGAGAGATGGATCTATATCTTACCGAACTGTGTAAAATGAACGCAAGGCCTCCTCCTGCGTCTTTATCACTGTCCTTCCTGATACGCCAGCTATAGGTGGGTGGTGAGGGTGCAGTTTGTCGTAAGGAACCGCCCAGCGACGAGTGTTGGCCGGGTGGGCACTCGGTGCGACTGATAGCGGGGCCCACGGAAAGTCTGGTGCCATTCTCGATGACTATTTAGGCCTGAGCAAGATCTGAGATGGCACCATTGACCAATCCGTTGCACCTGACAGAAATATCGATACGGTGTATACGCCGGCGGCAGGCGGAACACAACCATATATGCCCAAACAATGACTGCGTAGGTTGAGGACGCTGTACTCGTAAATTTGGTAGGGGCTGCACTGATTAAGTCAGCAATCTGCAACAGTTGGCTATGGAGAAGGTTGAGGACGCTGCACTCGTAAAGTTGGAAGGGGCTGCACTGATGAAGTCAGCCATCTCCAACAGCTGGTTATGAAAGTTGTACTCCAGGACTATAGTTGTGTAGATCAGAGCATGTTATTTGATGATAACAGTTGTCACAATTGTTGTACTTCACTGAGATAGCAATCCGGTGAATGTGACGGCGGCAAACAGAGCATAGTTAAATACCATTAGTCGTGTATGGTTGAGGTTGCAACCGTTGTTGTTGTTGCGGGGGCTGCGTCCGTACTGTAGCCGATGTTAGTCATACAAATTGCAACAGCGGGCGATGAAACCAGTATTCCATTCTCTATGGCTCCGTATGCCATAACAAGATCGCTGATGACACAAACCGCCACAGATGTCGAATCTTACTCAAATCGCATTGCGGTGGATGACGACACCGCAGACTGAGCAGACCCAAGTGGGGCTCGGATTCCATTCCACTCCAGGATATAGAAGTATGTAATGCGAGAAGACTGGCTGGTAGGGCTCACTTGCCAAGCGAAAGCATGAGCTGATGATATATATTGCGCACAATGCGTGTGTGTGTTTATGTGGAAATATTTGTAGTGCTAAGTAGGCAATCCTTGACCTGGAATGACCAGGATATGTTCCGGGACGAAAACGCGATTGCCACTGAAAAAGTCAACAGCTTGGATTTGAATGCGCGAGGGCAATTGCTAATATCCAGTCTATCCTATAAGGTTTATTTGGCTTAGGTACGGTAACTTGTAACTTGTTCCTAAAGGCAATGTATTCTGTTCCCAAATGCATCATTGTTGTTATCGATACGCAGAGAAAAGCAAACTGCTCATCCATAAAAATTTAGATGCAGTGTAGACGGAATTGATAGAGCCGGTGAGCTGCTACCGTGGTAATCGCCTGTTCATGTTACTGTTGTAATTTGCCCAGAGGCTGACACTGTGACCTAATAGATCTGTTGATGTTACTGGTTGGTTGGTGTTACTGATGTTGGTGAGGAGCTGATGAGACTTATAGGGCACAATACAAAACACACACGAAGACACACTTTCGTTCGCATTTGAAATTTTACACGTTTTATTTGAGGGTAATATAATATTAATATTAGCACTTAAAAAGTTAACTAACAAAATGATTTTATACAATTTAAGTACTAGAGAGAAGAAAGAAATCGAGCAAATCGCGCACTGTTGTACCTCGAGTGAGATCAGTAATAGATTGATATGAAGAATAAACAAAACAGGACTTGGCATAGCCAAAAACACCCGAAAAAAATAACAACGGAAGAGAGAGAGAACAGTGGGAATGGTAGAAGTGAGTGGAGCTGACATAATCGGTTATGCCAGATCGCCTACTCACCCCTGATCACAAAAACTGTGCGCGAGGTGTTCTGGCGTAGACACAAAGCATTCACAACATGCAAAATGTCGACTCAAGAGTAAGAATTTTTTTCTTAAAATGTAATATTACATTTATAATGTATATTACATATATTATTTTTATTGCAGTAAAATATGGACACATGAGTATACACGACTTCAATTGTTTTGTTGTTGTTGTTGTAGCAGCAAGAATACGGAAATGCTTTGTTTTGTTCCCGTACAAAACATTTCCGTATTCTGCCGAGTTGAATGGACCTTGGTCGACTACGTAGTCCAGTGCTTACAGAAAGTAGACCCATCCATTCTTTTAAAATGTAAAAACATAGGTGAAAAGGTATGAAAAATATCTCTCTTTTGATACCCATATTGTAAAAAAAATGCGAATTTGAGTAATTTTGATCGCAAATTTTTACTTCGACTTTTCTGCACTAATTCCAAAATGTTCCTCGGCGGTTGAACTCGTTTGTGCTGTTTTTATGTTTCACATTACGAATGACGAGAAACAAAAACCCCTTTCCCCGTGCGTTCCTCGCACAAACTAAATATTTTTCATGCAAATGTTTTTGTCTAAATCGGAACTATGAAGAAGTTGGAAAAAACCAACGACAAATATATTGCTTTTATTCATATTTTAAAAATGTTTGTACCTTCGAGCTTTAAAGCAGCGAATCGTTACATATATACCTTACATATATTATGTACAAACATATACATTTCATGTATTTAGTCATGTATGCTGCATCAAGTGCTTCCTCAATTCAAACAATATTAAAGCAAGTGCTGATGATACATTTAGGCTGTCAATACCATTCGCTAATGGTATGTGAAGACACGTACCTTTACTTCCAAACCTTTTCAAGAATCTGTAAATATGTTATATATATTATCTGCTGCAATAAAATAAATCATTTATACTTATAAGCATCCTTACTAACTCCATGACTTTCGCCACCAATAATAACTATATTCTGGGCGCCTACTTGCGTTAAATCCGAGTAATTTAAAACTCTACTGTTTTCAATATGAGTCAAATTACTCTCTGCAATGAAAACACATAAATCGTTTGTGATATTTGGTGAAATAAACAATGGCAATTCGTTCCAATCAACTTTATGTCGTATACAGACTTGAAATTGACCACCACACCCACTTCGTAAGGCCTTAGACTCCCATGGATCACAACACCCTCGTGTAATGAGTACTTGTTCGCATGACGCAGCTGCACATGTTCGTATAATACTACCCATATTACTTGGTTCACGAATATTATCGCATATGACAGTTATGGGTAAATTGTCAGATTTTCGCAGAAAGAATAAAGATTCCTGTTCCGATGGTCGTTTAAATATTGCCATTAGACCTGGAGCAGTAGCCAAGGAGGACCATGTTTTCAAATCTTGTTGCGGTACCTTGTATACTTTTGAATTCATTATTTCGATAGCCTGCAGTACTTCTTTCTTAATTAATTGTAATTGTTCTATTTGGCTAAATATCAAACTATGCAAACGGAAATTACATCGTAGTGCCTCAAGTATAAGTCGACGACCTTCCAGTAGGATTTCTTGATTATCCAGAGTCTTCTGAGATCTCATATTGGTCATTAACGAAATGAACAGTGGGTCATGTAGATCAAGCCGCACATAACTAAAGCCCAAACTATGATCATTAATAATTCTTGTCTCTCTTAAAGCGCCGTTTATTTCCTTAAGTTTTTTTGACACGTTCGGTTGACCGCGAAGGTTCCAGAAATTTAGTTTTTGACCCTTCCTTGTCGATATGGACTCGCAAACTTGCTCTTGTTCAGGACACTTGATGCCTTTGCTATTACTGGTACTATATAATTTCTTTATTACTTTAATGTTAGAATATATTTTGAATTTGCTAGTGCTAAAGCAACGTATTGCACTTTGTTTGATAATGTTGCTACACATGGTCATATGGTCCACGACCCAATATTAGCTGACTTTACACGGTGTCTTTTTCAAATTTAGTCGATTAAAATTGTACCTCCATAACATCCGCGTGTGTGCGAATGCATTCTCTTTCTAAGCGTTTTCGTGCGCACATGTATGATAACTCTATAGTAATCGTTCTATGCACTTGAAAGTGATATTTTAATATTATTCTTAAAAATAAAAGCGTGTTAATAAGTAAACAGATTGACTGTGGCTGCAACGTTGCAATAACTGACTGTCAACATCAATAAGACCAAAATACATAAAAAGTATGCATGCATATTCATCAGTCAAACGAAGTTAAAATATACACATGCTTATGAAAATGTCCACATAACGAGCATCAAGCATACCGACTTTTTATGTACTTTATGGCACTTTCATAAGGACGTGTATATTTTAACTTCGTTTGACTGATGAATATGCATGCATACTTTTGTTGTATTTTGGCCTATAAAACGTTTAGTCAACATGTTAACAAAAGTCAACAAAAGCCATAAGAGCGATTAGTCAAAACATCATCAAGCATCCCGACTTTCTATGTGGGCACTTTCATAAGGATATGTATATTTTAACTTCATTTGACTGATGAATATGCATGCATACTTTTGATGTATTTTGAAATATAAAACGTTTAGTCAACACGTATCGATAAGTAACGGAACAGCTGTTCCGTTCATAAGTCATAAAAGCGATTAGACAAAACGAATTGTTAAGTAACGTAACGTTGCAATCTGTAGAAATTATATTTTCGCGGAGTATATGTGAGTCATTCTCTTTCCTCTCGATCATATTTCTATTTTATACTATAACTAGCTATCTCTTTCCTACCTATATAGCATATTGACTGAGCTATCCGTGCTGACTAATCGCTGTCCTTTTTTTACATTTCTTTACAATACTTAATACTTTCTGTTACCTTACGTGTTGACATTTCGCACTATTTGATAACATCGATTTCTTATGTGGAAGCAAGAACTGAGTGCGACACTGCGACAGTGCAACACGACAACAATTTGCGCAATGTACTAAAAATGAATTGATTTGGGTGTTGCCGTCACCAAGTTCAATTCGTTCAATTCGTTGCAGACATCAACTTGTCATCTTGTCGTCGTGTTGCAATGTTGCAGGCGCAGTGAATCTGTTTACTACTTACAGCTGTAAACATAATTGGAGCGACTTCTTATTTTCGCAGCACAGGGCGACATCGTCGACAAAAATTCGTCTTGAAAGTTCGCTAAACGCAATTGAAGCGAATATTGTGCGAAGTTGTGCTATTGTGTAGTTAAATTTTGACAAGGCAAATATAGCCAGTAGCTCTAATTATGTTTACAGCATAAAGCAAAAACAAACAAAAATGTACAAGTATAATAGAATTAAGGCAACGTTGCAATAACTGTCAACATCAATAAGACCAAAATACATAAAAAGAATGCATTCATGTTCTTCTGTTTCCATTTTTAAATTATTAACTTTTGTTTTCTCTCAAACTTTGCTATGATTTTTGACTTGTGCTCTTCATACTTGGGGCATACTTTTATGTTTCACAATGTATACATATTGATGCGTGCATACTTTTTATGTATTTCGGTCTCTCGCGAATACGCTTATCCATTACTTTTGCATTTCAAGTTTGACAATCAGTTGTTTAGAACACTTCGTACTTGAAGATTTTGAAAATAACCTGAAGCTTGAAATGGGTAAATATAATTTGTTCCTACTGCATTCATTTTGTTTATACTAACGACCGGTAAAAAATTTCTTAGGTCTCGCAAAGGAAAGGTAGCTAAAACGGGGTGCTGTGCCATCAATTTATAAGCCAGGGGTCAAAATCCTAAGCGTTCTCAATGACTAAAGTGTCGTGTCGCTTACATCACTCGAAGGTAACGCTTGTTATCAGTTACATAAGAAGATATTTCAAAATATAAATTTTCCTCTAGCTTTTGATGAGCAAAATTAAGCTTGAAGCCAACATAATTTTGGATGTATCACCATCATCGAAATTACTCAAATGTAAGGCTTAGGACAAGTCGCGCCCGGATATTTCAAAATATTCTACTATTGATACAATGGATATATGCAAATAATTATGTATTCGCATACAATGTTCTATCGAGCGTACTGTGTGAAGGATTGAAGCCTATGCTTAACAACCTGATTGGATCTTATCTGTGTGGCTTCACACCTGGTGAGTCCACCATCGACCAGATTTTCACACTGCGCCAAATCCTGGAGAAGACCCAAGAATAACATAGACACACACCATTTATTTGTTGATTATAAAGCCGCTTTCGACAGTCCGGTAAGGGATTACCTCTACACAACCATGTCTGTGTTCGGTATTCCTACGAAGCTCATTCATCTTCAACAAGTGCCATGCTGTTGGTGTATGCCGATGATATTGACATAATCGGCATGAACACGCGAGCAGTCAGTGCAGCATTCTCAGAGTTAGAGTCGAATCGAATGGGTCTTACGGTGAACGTACCTGGCATCAACATACAGAGTCCCAGCGCCTTAGACAGCACGTCACTTAATAACTATGCTTTTGAAGTAGTGAAGGACTCAACCTGGAGATATTGCGAAGGATCACTCTTGCTAACAGGTGCTTCTTTGGGCTATATAACCAATTAAGGAGTCGAGCCTCTCTCGAGCAACAAAAATCACACTCTACAAGTCTGTCATCGTGCTTGTCCTTACATATGGCGCCGAAGCTTTGACAATTTTCACCTCAGATGAGAGAATGCTCGAGGTTACTTTCTTTCGTTGCGTTTCAGCCAAGCTTTATTTATGGTAATTCGGTCAATCAAATTGTTTTGCGCTAATTCCAAACATCGATGTTGTTTGAGAAGCCAGTATTTTCTAAATGATTCCAAACTGTCATGTGGATGATGGTCTGGTGGTCTGAAGGTTGATGTGGCTATGCCCTGACCATTTTCATACCGGTCAAGCTCCAGCAATTGCAAAATTTTGTTTCTTTTTCAGTGACGGGCATGCCAGAGCGAAGTGTTTATTTAGAAATTTTTATTTGGTAAACCAATAAAAAGCGGACTTGTTAAGATGGCACTCGTTTTCACGACGACCATGCCGCCAAAACTGCCGTGAAAAAGCTTGAAGTTAAGTGAAAGCTTCTTTACATCAACATAGGCTTGCAATATATTAGCGGTCCTCACCTTTCATAGCTTTTTGCGATGTACAATTGTAAAATTTGTATAAATTAACATCGAACAGTGAACGGCTCTATGTATGTATTGTAGCAACATTTTGCTTACGAATAGGCGAACAGCTGCTTTTGTTTACATTTATGCGTTAGTGATGTAATAAATGAATGTACTGCTTTTCAATCAATACAAAGTGTACATAGTTGCATCACTAATTGCATTGTGTAATATGCCGAGAACAAGTAAAAAAACAGAAATTGTGGATTTTTTAATAAAAAACTCTGTAAATGAGATCGAATTTTACAATGGTAATATATTTTTATTTATGGTATAGTTTTAATTCATTTTTATTCTAAAAAATTAGATTTGGAAGACGAAGAGGCTGTGGAAGAAGTCTTACACAACTTATACGATGACATCCTTTGTGCTGCCTCTCAACGCAGATGGATCTATTTTATAGTACCGAATTCTAGTGTGTGGCGTGATGAAGTCTTATCAGCATTGGACGATAGTCGATTTCAACACATGCTTAGAGTCAATCGAAATCAATTTGACATGCTACTAGCTCTGATTGCAGATGACATAGAGTTCAAAAAGCCGCATTCCTGCGAACAATTCTCAATAGAATTGCAATTGGCTATCGTCCTCTTTCGTTTGGGGTCATCTGGCGAAAACGCAACATTCCAAAAAATTGCCACCACATATAGCATTGGCGATGGCGGAACTATAGTCAAAATTACTAACCGAGTATTCCGAGCTTTTTTGAAATTGCGTCAAAAATTTATTTACTGGCCAAACCAGAAAGAACGAAATGACATTGTTGCTGCCACATTTCATGAATTACCCTTTTGCATCGGGTATATCGATGGCACGGAACTAAAACTTGCGGAAGCTCCCGTTAATAACCACACTGTTTTCTTTTCAAGAAACCACGTTTATTCAGTAAAAGCACAAGTTGTGTGCGATTATAAGTTACGAATTCGTAATGTAGTAGTTGGACATCTTGGCAGCGTACATGATGCTCGCATTTATCGGAAGTGTGCACTTTTTACGTCAAGAGAAAAATATTTTTCTTCGAGCCAGTGGATAGCTGGGGACTCCGCTTATCCATTGTCTGAAAGACTCATTACCCCATACAGAACCAACCCTCAACGCATGGACAGAGAAAGCAAAAAAAAATTTCAATTTACGTCATAGTAAATATCGAGTGCGCGTTGAACACTGTTTTGGACTTTTAAAAGAGAAGTTTGGCAGTCTAAAAGAACTTAGAATGGGCATAAATAGCGAGCGAAATCATGAATTCTGTTGCCAATGGTTTATGGTTTGTTGCATACTTCACAACATTTTAATTTCTAACTCAGATATTGGTGAATATGAAAAAGTTTTTGAGCCGCAATAAAGCTGTGATGATTCTCCAAATGATAACGAGACCTTTTCAAATTTGTTTTTCAAATTCGTTCTTAATTTTCAGCATTTCCGATCGACCCTTCTGTAACTCACTTAACTGTGCAATTGCTGACTTCGGTGCATTACTTTTCATCTTTATTGCAAATTCCTGAGCTTTCTTTGGTATTGCACTACTTGATGCTGGCTTAACGCGTTGTGCCTCAACTGTAATAAGTGGAGAGCATGCATCAGAGAGCTGTGAATTGTCATTTTTCTCGTTAATGCAAAATGAACTCGTCAACTCGTCTTTTTCGAGGTCAAACATATCTTCAGTATCTAATACTGTGGAAACTCCTTCAACACCGGGTTTTTCACCAAATATCTCCTTGAGCTGATCATAGTAAGGGCACATTCTTATGATTTTTTCTAAAAGTAGATAATTAATTTTCGTCACAAATAATTATACACAACCTGCTAGCTTACTCTGAACAGAATAATTAACGCCCTCGTCAGACTCAAGCAGCCCAGCGCCTGTTGACCTGCGCCATTCATTTGCCTTGTTGAAAGAAGTCCTTAAATTCCGTACTTTCCAACGAATCATGCTCCAGGATGCTACAATTCCTGTCTTTTCAATGAGTTTGTTGTAAAAGAACTGTGCTGTTGGGGTCTAAAGAAAATTCACTAGTTTTCCCAATGAAACAACCTTTATTTACGTACCTCGAATTCGTGAGATTTGTGTAAATAGTCTAAGATTTTATCTACATCACATTCGGTCCATTTCTTGTTCGGTTTCTCGCGTTTTTGTTTTTTATTTTCTGGTGGTATATCAGCAGCGTCTTCCATTTTCATAACTTTACTTTTTTCGCGCTATTTTAAAAGAAGCATCTGTCAGAAAATGACAGCAAGTCATTTACAATAAGGTTACAATAGGGTCTCAGCGTTGCAATTTATAGCAATGTTGTAAAAAAAACTACGTGTATTTTGTTGTGATTGTAACATTGTAAATATTATCTACAGAAGGTTCTTTACACCTAATTTACAATGAAGAGTGAGGACCGCTATTAATTACGAAGAAAATATGAAAATCAATTCTAAGCATTTGTTTCACTTAAATTTTGTGCAAATTTTATCCCAGATAAGTTATATTCTAGCTTTGTTGTTAATAAATAATGCTTTTTCTAATTACAGTAATTTTATTTTTCGTTCCATATTTCGGTAATTATGTACATAATTCATATAAAGTAATAAAAACGAAGTTGCACGTGCGCAAATGCTTATTTCTAGAGCGATGAAACTAGCCCCAAACAAATTACGGTAACACAGAAATGCTGAAAGAGGAATATATACATATACAAAAAATTATAGGGGACAGCTGAAATTAATTATCTTCAACACAATTTAAAGCGTCATAATAATACAACGTTATTTAAAAATGTTGTATTGGCTTTTTTTTTCAAACATGTGTAAATATTTTCTTTCAAATATGAATGCATGACTTCCGGATATTACAGTTTTTAAGTGATTTCAGTAGGTTCAGGAAAATATGCTTATTAGAAAAGACACTAAATTCCTTAAGTGATTGATCATTACGTGGTGCATAAGGCTAAAAATTAAAACCACCTTGAGGTGCACCGAATTCAGAGTTAAACGAATATTGACTATCATCGGCCGAAGGAGCAACACGTGGATCCTCTTCCTCGTTCCCGAAATATTGTTCAATTATATAAAATGATTTGTGATATATGTCTCGATTTTCATGCGACTGCAAATACTCGATCTTGTCCAAACCTATTAAAATATTACAAAATTAATGCGAAAAATATATAATCTTTTAAAACTTGCTCATGCATTTTTTGTTCATATATATATATATATATATATATATATATATATATATATATATATATATATATATATATATATATATATATATATATATATATATATATATATATATATAACATTGGTTAGCTGTCACATATATATATGGTGGTGGTTTGGAGTCAATTTGTGTTTGAAAACATCTTCAAGTACTTCAGAAATTTTTTAGTTGCCAACACATACATATATGCTGATGGCATATACATATAAATAAGCAATAAGCAATAAGCCTCGCAATGGCCAGGCAATAAATACAACAAAATAAATGGTACGGTAGCTATTGACTGCAGACTGAAACAAATGAAAGTAAGAAAAAGCTACATTCGCTATTTTTTAATTTTTTTAATTAAAGTACTGTAGTGTGCAGGTTTATTACGTTGTCCCCCGCTCTTGTGCAGATGCAAATCTGCCTACTATGTTTAAAATCATTCTTTCAATATCCCTTATTCCTTTTTTTTTTGAATTTGTTTTAGGACAACAATTCTGTGGTGAGTTGCTGGCGTGACATCACCCTGACGTTCATAACGATTGTGAAAAAGAATCGGAAAGCCACTAAATCATAGCTATTCCGATATACTTAGCCCACTATCTACTTTACTTTCCCTTATACAATTCAAAAGACTCCTACTAGCATCTTCGTAAAAATGGAAGAAGTTTATTTCGTGTGCTAATTAAACACATGCTCGGAAAACCATTACGCAAGCCAAACAAAAGCTCGACAAGTATCACGGGGATACTTCGTATTAGATTGGAACCATCCATTGGTTTATTCAATTTCGTTGCGGTCGTACCAACACAGGTAACGCCGAACAATCTGGTCGATAAAATCCATGGTATGTAATTCGTCGATCGGAGAGTGAAAGTGACATATATCAGTGAATTTAGTTTTGCATAAATATTTGGATATGAAAAAGCTATCCGTAAGGTGACTATAGCATTTGTTGACAACTAATAACAAACGCGAGCCTTTGACAAAGTCGAAAAGTCCTTAGCGATATTCAATCGCAATCCGGACGAGTTTGTGTGCCGTTTTGTATTCTTGGATGAAACATGAATTCACCACAACACAACAAAAACCATGGAAATCCGAAAAAGGTCAAAATGGGTCGGTCAACCAAGAAATTTATGACGATAGTTTTATGTGTTCATGAATTCATCACAACACAACAAAAACCATGGAAATCCGAAAAAAGTCAAAGTGGGCCTGTGAATCAAGAAATTCATGATGATAGTTTTTTGGAATTTGCGCTGTGTTATTCACATCGATTATCTTAAAAAGCATAAATCCGCGAACGTCATATTACGCAGAGCTGTTGGATTGATATGATGCCGATTTGCAGAAAAAACGACCGCAATTGACGAGGAACGCCAAGCCGTCCAGTGATTACGTAGATTATTGCAACATCTGTTAAGGTATAGTTCCTTTTTTACTGACAGATATTCATATCGAAAAACACATGCATTGGGCAACTGAAAATTGACACACCTATTGGAGTAAAGTTATTTACACGGACGGATCGTCGTTTTGGTTATCGAATCCATTGACTAGTAGTTGGTGTAAAGCAGAAACAAAACAGTGGTGCGCACAGTAGAACAACCACAAAAGCCTCCGGTGTCTTTGGTAAACGCTGTTTTGGTACATTTATCATATTCACAAGAATACTCATTTTCGGACGTTTGTGCCATTGTGCGTGTTAACCATCTCGATTAAGTTTGACGGCACAAGAAACCGAGATTGGCTTCTGTTGGAGGACAATAATCCAAAACGCAAAAATCGTTTGTGCATCGCATGCTATGAGCGTCGAGATGCACCAAATGATTTGACCGTCGCAGTCACTGGACTGCAATCCAATGTTTGGGCCATAATCAAGGATAGGATCTGGGGAAAAACATTTGCAAATTCGAAGCAGCTCGCAACTTTCATTCAACGCCACTGGCGCACTTTTTAACCGGACTAAGAGAAAAATTTGAACCGAAGTATGACCTGCCGTTGTGCCCGAGTTTTAGGGAATCAAGAAGAGTGTATAAAATATTGATGGCTTTGTGTATTAGCTAAGGGAATAATAAAACATTTTATGAAAACAGATCAAGCGGAGTATATTTCCTCCCGTTAATTACATACATATATTCAATCAATCAATAAGTCAGTCAATCAAAGTATTGTATAACTTTTGCCATTTTTCGGATAGTTGCATAATTCCATCGGCTAAGTGATTTTGTCTGTCAAATAATTTTTTTCCATCAGAGTTTTGCAATACCGAAACAAATGGGAGTCAAACGTCGCAAAGTCTGAAACATAAACTATAGGTAGTTCATGCCAAATACCTTAACATTGGTTCAAGGTGATATGCAAACCAGCTATGTGACAGACAAGCATAAGAACATGTTTAAATCGACTCAGAATGTAATGCTGATCAAGAATATATATCCTTTTTATATCTTTAGCGTTTCCTTCAAGTGATTGTAAAAATCTGACCAAAATTAATGTCTTCGACTTCGGTGCAGGGTATAAAACATCTTAATAGTGGACAAAATAACCTACTTCAAAATTAAATTTAGAGAACTATCTATCTGTCCATGTATGCTTGCGTTTTATACATACCACCACATTCTTCGATTGCCATTGCGTATGGATTTGGCCGTGTCGCAAACTTTTCACCAGCCTTTAAAATATTTTCAAGTGCATTCAGAGCTACTTGTACAATATCAGAATCCACAACTGTCAAAAAATCACACATGGGGGGTATGCAGCCAACATGAACCTAAAAAGATAGTAGAATATATAACGAGTATAATTTTTTTGCATAAAATAGTTCTCATCAAATTAAATAAATGATGATAAATTAGACAAAGATTGAAGTGCCGTTGTCTAACGTGACGCTGAATATTGATGAAATAATGTTGGAAATTGTGAAAATCTCTCTCGAAAATTGTACATGATATAGCTCTCTGGTTGGTACCGATAAACTCAGGAGGCTTGCCCCTAACCGATAGAATTGACTAGAACGTTCATAAATTTTTCGACTACAACAATATCGTATATACTACTGCATCGGTTTTCATATTGCGTTTCAAGACACTATTTTAAAATTCAGCGGTATGATTTACATAACAGTAAAGGCTCAATTGTAGAAACTTAACGTAAATGAATTTAACTTAGAAATCAAATATCAACAGACTTGTAAAGTAAAGTAATGTTTAGAGTAATCAGATACACACATAACCCGTAAAATAGATTATGGAGTGACATTTTGTCTATGCTGTTATGTTACGTAAAGTTTCTATAACTGAGCTTTTAGATAGAACTAAAAAGTGGAAAAGATTGTTAAAATAAGCGTAAAGTATTGGGTGTTCGAAAAAGTTCGGTAACAAATTGTCGATATATGGCTCTAAAATGTAACATCTCTGGTAATATAACTCTCTCTCGCAAATATAACTTTGATATTATTAGCAATTGTTCGTTTGCTTATGATCAGCTGTTTTTCCTACTTGCAAGTCTTTACTGGGATAAATTTGTCCAATAACAATTTGCAACTTCCCCTGAAAATTAAATGTCATTTCACTCTCTGAATTTCCCCAACTTTGCAAGTTTTTTGGGTACGAGAATACCAAAACGTGATAGTTTGTAACAATTATCACAAACTATTGCGTACAAGAACACTCTTAATTGCAATTTACTTAGTGAAATATCAACTTTTCGTGAAAGTTGCAGATTTTTGCTGGTTTTACGTTCTTGTACTCTTTGGCATATTTTTCTCTTTGAGGGCGAATGCTGGTAAATTCTCAGAAATTTGTTTACTGGATAATTGTTACTGGAAAAGTACGAAAACACAGCTATTATCTACAAACTCGAGGAATCACTTGATTTGCATGCATTTTATGTTGATATTTTGAAAAGAACAAAAACAAATTGCAATCAAATTTAAGGTACTCTTTGCGTTGTTTGTTACGTAATTCGGTAGTTTATTATTATTGTTATGTATATTTTGATAATTTCTTATGGGTTGTACTGTAATGCGCCACTGTGTCGAACTATCCAACTATCGTGCTGGTTTGGTTTGCAGCGTTGGTAATTTATACAAATTTATAATATACATACAAAAAAAAAGGGAGTACTCTTAGCCACTAAATATACCGTCTCATTTTTAACCTGGACTCGACGAAGATATAGCATATATAAAAGACGGTATCTATATATGGTAGAGCGGATAATCTGACACAACACTACTAATGATACTCTTTAATTAAAGAAACATCATAATATTTACCAAATATCTTATTTGCTCCGCTGTTCCACTACTTGTTGCATTTGTTACAGCCCATGCTGCTTCTTTTTTTGTTTTAAAATCTGCTGTTTGCATAATAGTCATTAAAATGGGAAATATATTAGCATCGATGATAGCTTGGATCTGTTGTCTATTTCCTGCAGCGATATTTGAGACCGTCCAACAGGATTCTTTTTTAATTGTTTCCATTGGTGAATTTAATAAATGATTAATGCAAGGAAGAGCATTGCAATTTAAAATAACTTGTGTTTGAACATCGTCTCCTGTGACGATGTTACCAACAGCACGTAACGAGGCAGTTACTACATTATTCTGAGGATGCCTAAGGTATATAAGGATTTATCATAAGATCTATTTCTATCTAGGTTGTCAATGCTATACTGACGTTCACATCAGCATATTGAGTTTATTTTTTTTTTTCAATTCCTTAAGTCTTTTACCAAGTATTTTATATGAGCCGTACATTTTTTTACTTTTGCTCAATAAGACTGTCATCATATTAAATCTTAAAATCGTTTGATAATTTTGATTCCCGATTGTGAACTATGAAAGTCAGTATACCATTAGTCCAACGTTACTTACATAAGCAATTCCACCAAACGACGGCACACGCCGGCATCAATTACCGCCTGAATTTTATCATTAGGTCCGTCGGAAAGATAGCTAATGGCCCAACATGTATCACTTAGCACATCAGTATCAGTGTGATTCAAGAGCCGTGCCAATATCGGTAATCCTTCGACAATCTTCAAAAAATCAGCTGGCGGATTTTTACCACGGCATAAATTCGAAAGTGTCCACACAGCATTGCGTATCATTGTCAAGCGGTCTGTAGTACTTAATACACTGCTTTAAAGAATCGGGATACACACATTTATTACCATATATATACATAAATATATATGTATATATGTATATATATATATATATCTATATATATATATATATATATATATATATATATATAAATATATATATTGTATATATATGTATAAATTTTTTTTTTTGCTGTAAAATTATAAATTTTGGGAGTGCTATATTGTGGTAAAGGTTCCAATTAATAAATTAAAGTGTGTAAATGTGCAAAACAATTGTTATAGGCTGAAAAAAAAAGTCTACGGAAGGAGAAAGGAGAGTAATATGGCGAATGTACCAACAGGAACCAAACATTTCCATCGCAAGTGTAAATATCGCGGGAAGAACTGTAAGACAGCGGCTTTTGAAAAAAACCTTTCGAGGAGCCAGGGTCTAAAAAAACCGAGAGTGACAAACGGTAATAGAAAGAAGCGCTTGGATATCGTAAAAGACAATTCTTCTCCCACATTTTATCGGAATTCAGTAATTTGGAGTCATGAATTAAAATCTAAGTGGAGCTGATGATAGATCTGGTGTACGATAACATCCAAATATGACGGGCACGTATATTTCAATAATATGTCCTCACATTATGCTTCATCATCTCGTTTTCGTCTCGTCATTCACTCATCAAAACGTAGCTCGTCAATCATTGTCGCTTTCAACTCATTATTTATTTACGTTTTTCTGTTGACAACTCAAATTAAATTTCGTAATTTTTATAATTTTACAATAAAATGAGCAATACGAGCAGTGCAGTTAATTGAAAAATATCCTTGTCTATATAACAACAATTTAGCAGAATATTCACGAAAAGACGTTACCGAGAAAACATGCTCATCGATAGCAAGTGAAATGCTATGGACAGGTATGAAATTTTTGAGAAGTGCAATAAGTCAACAATGTGAAGTGAAAAATGGAGAATTTAAATATATTTTTATGAATTTATTTAAATGCAATAACTCCATTGCCAAGGCAAAGCCACATTTGGTAATAAAAATAATTTGCAAGGCAATTCCTTAGAGTTTCATTCGTGGAGTTCGGTTGTATCTAAATATTTGCATGCATCGGGACATTTGCAGGCTCTGCAATGCTGCATTGTCATTATGTCGATTATGTCACTTTTGTCAAGTGTTTGGCGATTTTTATAATGAAGAAAAATTTCGAACATAAACATAAACACAGAATTTGTCTGAAATTTTCTATTGTAAATGGGATTTCGTGAGCCGAATCGCTGAGAATGCTACAGAAGGCTGAATAGACCTTATCAAAAACACGTGCATATGGGTGGAACATTGCATTCAAAAGCGGTCCAGATGTGGTGGAAGTTTCATCATCATCTTCAATTGAAGTTATCGTGGTGTCGTGCACTCGGAATTCTTACCAGAAGGTGAAGAATAAAGAAACTACTAGGGCGTTAAGCGACCATTAGCCAGAATGGTGGGAAACGTTATGAACGAATTTCTGGCCAAAAAATCAACAAATACTATCAAACAACCACCGTGTTTACCTAATATGGCTCCTGCCGACATTTTTTTCTTTCCAAACCAAAAATAACCAGAAATTTTTGAAATAAACTCATTTTAACTTTCCACTTCACACTTACTAATTATGCAACTATATATAATAAATTCGTAATTACGCTTTATATAATTTCTTACTTACTGTAATAGTGGACGTAAAATCCCGGAATTTAATAAATGGTCTCGACATCCAGGAGAATCCCCAGCAATATTCCCTAATGCCCACACAGCTTGTTCTTGAACATCATCATAAGAACTAGATAATAAATCAATGAATATCGGTACTGCACCAGCCTCTATTACAATTTTTGTTTGATGCGATGTTCCTGAAGCAATATTAGTTAATGTCCACGCTGCCTCAAACTACGAAATATATAACAAAATTGAAATATGTCTACAAGTAGTGCAAAATAAATTACTTGTAACGATGCATTAGAATTATTCCGTAGAAAGGAGACAAAACGTGGAACAATGCCCTTTTGTATAACTTCCTCAATTGGCGGATTCGGATCACGTGATAAAAGCTTACGGAATTTCTGAGTAGCCTCCAGCTGCTCATTCTCTTGGTCACTGTACAACTGATCAATCATTTCCTTTCTAATTATGGTGTTCAATTGCATATGTTGCTGATTAGATTGAAGCAGTTGTTGCTGGGAAACGACGTTGTTCTGTTGGGACTGCAGTTAAAAACCAATACAATATGTATATGTATATTAATCCTTAATCCATTATAACTTTATTACATTTTCTGCACTATGTTTTAAAATAATTTAAAATATATCATATACTCTTATGGTAGTTGCATATTTTCTTTATTGTAGGCTCTGATATACAATATATATATATATATATATATATATATATATATATATATATATATATATACATATATATATATATATATATATATACATATATATATATATATATATATATATATATATATATATATATATATATGCGTGTGTGTGTGTGTGTGGGTGTGTGCGTATGTGTGGTATATATATATATATATATATATATATATATATATATGTATATATATGTATGTATATATATATGTATGTATATATATGTATGTATATATATATATATGTATATATATATATATATATATATGTATATATATATATATATATATATATATATATATATATATATAAGCAACCCGCACGTGATAGAAGTAAAACTTCTTAAAAAACCCAAATCAGCTATTAACACCACCTTGTATCAATTTATCATGGATTTAGTCAGAAATAGTTCGAGTTCCAGTATACACATTTAGAATATTTTTAGTAGTTTTTCAAAAAGAAGGTAGCTGTGCTTTACTCAGCATGAAAAAAGAAACTCACAAAAAACAAAAAACTTACAAAAAAGAAGAAAAACTCACAAAGCAGGAGCAGCTGTTCCTTCTTGCATAATCTGTTGTGAATGTGCCATTTTAATAAAACAAATATGTGAAAGTAGTAAAATATTTCAACCATCATATGAATTTTAAAATGATTGGCATTTTGTTCCCATAAATCTAACTTGCAATATATAGATTAGTACATATAAGAATGTGATTTAGTTTTTAGATGGGACGAGTGATATCTATATCTTACGTACTCCTATAAATTTATATGTTAATTTAACTATTTAGGTACATAAATATGTTCCCAAGATTTATCTTTCAATGTAAGTCCATTGTGATTTGATTTTGTTCAACTTAATTTAATGTTTGTAATTATATATTCTAATTAATAGTTTTATGAATATATTTTCTCATATATTTGTACCTAATGTATGCTTCGATTGTAAAACTTACATGCATACATGTTAAAAATAAAATATAAACTTTTTATGAAATGTTGAAAAGGATGGCAATCTTTAACATTTTTTGGGCCATTTAGCTTTCTTAGCGGTTCTTTTTGGCTGATCTAGTTTTTTATTTTTGAAGTCCTGGGAGCACTGTTTTGAATAAGTCACCCAATGTAACACGAAAACAATAACATTTTCAGTTTGTCCGACTGTGAGGCATGTGTGACTGGTATTTACATATGCGTACGTACATTCTATCGCATATATATGTATAGCAGAGCGTATATATATAAATGAAAGTCAATTATAGGTTATAAAATGTTATATATATATATATATATATATATATATATATATATATATATATATATATAAATATATATATATATATATATGTATATATTCATATATATATATATATATATATATATATATATGTATATACATATATATATATATATATATATATATATATATATATATATGTATATACATATATATATATATATATATATATATATATATATATATATATATATATATATGTATATATTCATATATATATACATATTCATTACCTGCATGAATTCGCTGTCCATTCCTAAATCACAACCACCTCCATCAGTACCTGTATCTAGCACATTTCTCCGTTTTACGAGTTGTTGCTCCCGCTTCTGCTTTCTAATTTGTATTCCCTCTTCTTCTCGCCGTCTTCTCATTTCAGTGGAGTCCAGACCAACATTTTTGTAACGATGCCTGTGGGTAGTCGACATTTCTAAAACAATAAGGAAAGCAGAATATGTTAATAGGTAATACATTCACTTTCGTACATCATTACAAAATACAATAAGAAATACAATATATACAAAGAACAATAAAGACGCAATTTCTACGATATTTCGTAACTTTTAACATTTAAACCATCTGCAATATTATAACTTCAATAAAACCCCATCACTATCTACTATTCCCATTTATTTCATCATACTTGCACATCCATCATTTAAATTATCCATTCATTTGTCTTACTTTTCGACATAATTTATACACGAATTCAAACTTGCCTAGCTTACAATAACGTTAACTTAAACGTTTGAACTATATAGTTTTATTACCTACTTGTATATTTAACAAGTATCGTTTTAAAATATGTTAACCAAAAACTTTAAACTCAATATAAATTTCTTATTTTCACAAATAATGACGTTCAATATATTTTTACTGTCAACACCTGGAAAATGACAGATGAAAATTATAAACCCTAAAGATGTTTCATATCAATATCAATCGGTATATATTACTTCTTAGGGCCATACCACGTGTTTATTTAAAAAATGCTGTCATAGGCGTCGTGCAGAAAGGTAATTAAAAGTAAACTCCATCTTAAATTCAGAATCGACTTGTTTGAAATATTTCCCGTACACAAAACTTCCAAAAAACTAAAAGAAATCATTTGACTTGTTTGACATATTTACTCTATATAAATTTGTTAAAAAACCGATTCTAACTTCAAAATGGTTTTAACTAAATATGGGAAAATGTTTTCGTGTGGTAATTTCAAGAACAGTTTTCATATATTAGTTTTTTTTATAACTTGCTAGATTTCAGGAGTTAATCGTTTTATTTAAAAATTATTAGCAGCTAAACATAAATGTACAGAAGTTTTTCTGAAGTGAAAAATATTTTTGAAACATAGAATATTGTATGTATAGACAAAATATTTTTCATGTGATTATTTTTAACAAGTAAATAAATGTACAGTTTCAACACCCTCTCTCAATTTGCCAATTGTAACAAATTTCTAATTGTACAAAGAGTGGAAACATCTAAAGGCTTGGTAAAAATGTCTGCTATTTGTCTGCCCGATTGCACATTTTCAATTTTTAGATTTCCCTTTATAATATGGTATCTTAAAAAACGGTGTTTAATGTCAATATGTTTTGATCGCTTGCATTCGACGTTCTTGGCCATTGCAGTGCACCCTGCATTATGCTCATATATTTTCACTGAATAATTTTCGGATAAAATGTTTAAATCTTGAAGTAGTCCTTTAATCCAAAATCCTTCAGATGCGGCATTACTAAGTGCCACATATTCAGCTTCACTGGAGGAAGTAGCCACCGTTGTTTGCTTCTTGCTACACCATGTAATAGGATATCCGTAAACATAATAAATGTACCCACTTGTTGACTTCCGATCTTCTAAATTTGATGCCCAGTCAGCATCAGCATACCCCACCAAAATATCATTGGTACTTCCTTTATAAATTAACTTGAGAGACTTAGTACCTTTAAGGTATCTCAATATACGCTTTAAAGCTTGCCAATGTTCTTCTTCAGGGTTTTGTTGAAATCGCCCCATATATCCAACCGAGTAGCATAAATCTGGACGCATGCAAAGCATGAAATACATTAAACTCCCCAATAGCTCTTGATAGGGATGAATACCTTCCTGCCCATGCTGTACTTGTGGTAGCTGAAGACCTTTTTTCATTGGTGAGCGCTTTCTTTACAATCGACCATCCCACATTTTTCCAACAGTTTATCAATACTAGCTTCCTGATTTAATTTCATTGTATTATCAATTTTACTATATTCGATTTTATACCCATGTAATATTTTAGTACTCCACAATCCGACATTTCAAAAACCATAGATAATTTCTTCTTTATATCTTCTACTTCCTTTTGATTATTTCCAGCTATAAGAACATCATCGACATATAAAAGTAGATACATCACATTCTCTCCCAAAAACCTTGTATATAAGCAGTAGTCATGTTGTGCTCTGCAAAAACCAATTTTTGTTACGTGCAGGTTAAACTTTTCATTCCAGCATAGCGGACTTTGCTTTAATCCGTAGAGTGACTTTTTTAACTTTAAAACCGTTCCAGGCTTCCTTTCCATTTCCTCTGGTATTTCCATGTATATATCTTCCTTTAATTCGCCATGAAGAAAAGCAGTTTTAACATCTAACTGATGAAAAAAATAACCTTTCTTAACACCAACAGCAAGCACCGTTCTCATAGTTGTTAATTTTGCTACAGGAGAATAAGTATCGTCATAATCAACCCCATATTTTTGTAGGAACCCCTTTACTACAAGTCTTGCCTTATATCGGACCGGATTTCCGTCAGCATCATCTTTCAAACGAAAAACCCATTTGGATTTCAGCGGCTTGGTGTTTTTTGGTTGTGATATTATATCCCACACAGTGTTTCTTCTCATTGAATCTAGTTCTTCTTTAATTGCTTTTCGCCATTCTTCTCCATCGGCACAATTTTCAACTTCAGAAAAACTTATTGGAATTTTCTGATGCACTGCTTCAAACATTGATAAATAGTATTCAGTAAGCCGACTTGGTTTTTTCTTTCCCTTGTGCTACGTCTTAAGATATTTGTCTCTAACTCAGTGCTTTCTGCAGTACTTTCACTTTCAGTATTTGTGCCTACATTGCTTTGATTTTCAGGTATCTCAGCACTGTTTTTCTCTATAGATACTTCGATCATTATCTCTGAATTATCTATAAAAGAAACTGCTGTTACATAATTCGGAATTTCATTTTGGTTGTGAGGTGGAATTTCATCTTGATCACTAGGTGAAACAGCAATTGCTATATCTTCCCTCTCTTGCTGTTTGCGTCTTACTACAGGCATATCTTTCATTTCATCCTCCAGTTCTTTGAATGAATAACGATCTTCAATAAATTTTACGTCACGAGATATCACAATCTTTTGATTCTGCAAGTCCCACAAACGATATCCGTTTTGATAATAACCAATCATAGCGTACGGCCTGCTTTTTGCTTCAAGCTTTTTCCGATTTTGTTTAGGTATCCATAAATAGGTTAGACAACCAAAAATTCGTAGTTTGGACAAATTAAATTTTTGATTGAACCACATTTCAGCCGGTGTTTTGAAGAAATTTATTGCTTTAGTTGGGCTTCTGTTTATTAAATAAACACTGGTATAAACTGCTTCGTTCCATAAGAATTTTGGTACTTCAGCTTCCAACAAAAATGCTCGAACTCTCTCCAGCAATGTCCGATTAAATCTTTCGGCAACCCCATTTTGTTGTGGAGAATAGGCCATAGTCTCCATTATTTGAATCCCTTTGCTCTTGCAAAGCGATATCATTTCTTTGGACTTGTATTCGCGGCCTTGATCAATTGTTAATGTTGATATCATCTTTTCAAGCTTGCCTGTAACTATTGCTTCATATTCTCTAAATATTTCAAATACATCGGATTTTTTCTTTAATAAATACACCATTGCAAAGTGGGTATAGTCATCGATGAATGATATAAAGTAGCGAGATCCTTCCCAAACGACTGGAGTAATTGGTCCACATACATCTGAGTGAATGTGCTCTAACGGTCTTGTTACTCTAACTCTTGTACCAGAAAACGGCTTCCTACATTGCTTGCTTTTTACACATATTTCGCAAACATCTTTTTCGGAAACGATGGGCAACCATTCACACATATCATTCTTCACCAACTCCATATGCGATTGTGACTTATGTGGCCCAAGGTGCCTTCTTTTATTTTGCTTAAATAAGCCTTCGTATTTTCAATTCTAACTTTCATCACAAACAGATTTCCTTGACTTTTAGCTATTGCGATGATTTCCTTATTATTTTTGATTATAGCTCGGTTTCTCTCAAATTCTACAATTATTCCGGCTTCCACCATTTTACTGACAGATAATAAATTTTCGCGAAATTGTGGACTGAACAGAACATTCTTTAAGGTTAAATCAGTACCCGTATTACTGATGCCATTGATTTCGCCTACTTGAGTAACGAGTATATTTTGGTCTTCCTTTGCCACAATAATGCATCTTGGAGTAGACAAAGTCCTTATATTACAAAATAGGGACTCATCGTTAACAAAATGATCCGTTGCACCCCAATCCAAAGCAAACACAACAAAGTTATCAGTTTTTGTTGATGTTTTGGTGAGATCTACCATAAATGATACACCTGGATGAGTTTTAACGGCCAGTTTCACTTCCTTTGCTCTGCAATCCTTTTTCATATGTCTAAATTTACCACAATTATGGCATTTACCGTTAAATCTTTTCTTCAAATGCTTTTTCGATGAGAATGCTGTATCCTTTTGAATTGTTTCTTCAATTACACGATGTTTATGTTTTGATTCTTCTGATAAAAGTCGATTTTTCGACATGTCCAGCGTTAATTCGCCATCCAGCAAATTTTCTAACGCAGTAACCACTGCATCATACGCTTCTGGTAGTGTCAGAAATAACTGAGAGACAAGATCAGCTTCTTCTGGCTTTGCGCCAGCAATTTTTAGTTGTCGTACCAATGCATCGATTTTTAAAAAATGGCTTTTTAAATCGTCTCGCATCTCAGTCTCAAATTAGCCAGCTCTTTTCGAACAAGCGTTTGATTTTGGGCTGACTTCTTTTCAAAATTATTACACAACGACTCCCACATCACATTTGACGTAGATTTCTCCATAATATATCCCAAATAATCGTCATGCACAAAACTCGTTATAATATCTTGCGCTTTTAGATCAATCGTTGCTAAATTTGTGCCGAAGTTGCATCCCCTCCTGCTTCATTTGCTTTTCTACACGAAACTTCCATTGTCCAAAGTTCGTACCCGCAAACTGCATAATTCCTGTCGTCTTGCCCATAACCTTTTATAACTTGCAAGATTTCAGGAGTTAATAGTTTTATTTAAAAAATTGAAAGTAGCTATACATATATGTACAGAAGTTTTTCTGAAGTGAAAAATATTTTTGAAACATAGAATATTGTATGTATAGACAAAATATTTTTCATGTGATTATTTTTAACAAGTAAATAAATGTACAGTTTCAACAGTTTTGCTACCACATTCACTTTAAAAACATCAACTCTATTGGACTTCATTTTATTGGAATTTTTAGCTAGAAATAACACTGTAGGTAAATTTTAAAGTTTTGAAATATCACAGCTAAACGGCCGAACTCGTAAATTTCATTTCGGGCTCTAGATTACGTAACCATTTTGAAACAAGCCGGTTTACGTCAAAATTTAGAAAATTCAATTTCAGGTCCAAGTAATGGCGTAGCCATGAGAAAAAGATGTATAAGGAAAAATTTTTAATCAGTGATTTTTAAATATTTACATATTATTTTTCTTCTTCAACAAGTTCATCGGCCCCTGGCTACGCCACTGACTCCAATTAATGTTCAACCTAATGCAAATCAAAAATATTATTAAATATAAGTGAAGGAAAAACATCATGTCTGCTATTCTGCCATGATACCGATCGCGGTATCATCTCTACCATCGCGGTATTTCTAATATCTAACATTATTGATCTCGCGATATAGACATTTTAACGTCATTTTATCTCGCAGAAAATTAAAATGTGAATTTTTGCATAAAATTTATTGAATATATTTTAAAAAATTTTAGTTATGCTTTAATGAAATTTGTAATTGAATTGAAATTCCAAAGAGCTGCAGCAAATGCATTTATTCTTTATTTGTGTGCAAACCTTTATCGTACTGTATTATTAATAAAACACTTTATAGAATATAATTGTTTGCTTATTTTATAATTAATCTTTCTGAATTTACATTTACACATTTATAAAATAATGTTTTGGGAGATGATTGGACAAAACGTGAACGCCTTTAACAACACATTTAAGTTTTATCCGAAATCTAGTTCACCTTGGTATTTTTTGCAACAGATGTCACAACTTTTTTTTTCAAAATTCAATATAAAAATCATTTTATGACGTCCCTGAGACTTTCAGAGCAGTCTATAAAAATATAAAATATTGATTTGAAATCCAGAGTAAAGCATTTGTAAGAGGGTGTGTATTTGCTTAAGAGATGCGCAAAGCTTTCCAAAAGCTACACTTCATATGTGCCTGTCCACATTGGCCTGCCGAGAAGCGTCCTGGGGGTCAATTCTCGTTCTGTGAAAAGGTGAAATGAAATGTTTTTTCACGTTTTCATGGTACTTTCGATTCTCGTTCAGCGAAAAAATGAAAAGCAACGTCAAAATCTTTTCATATGAAAAAAAGTGGAACGAAACGAAACTTTTCACTTTTTCACAACCCTGGCGATTCTCGTTCTGTGAAACAGTGTAATCAACTGTCAATAATGTTCATATGAAAACTAATTTTTCACAGGCAATTTATACGTGAAAGAAACATGGAGAAGTTCGTTAGAGAAAAGCGCGCTAGCGAGAATCAAAAGTAGTATCTAATAAATTATTTGGAAGAGAATATTGACATTGCGCACGATAAGTAAGAAGTTTTATTAACTTAAAGAAACTTATATTAATTACACATTTACAGATTTGTGACTGCAGACGGTGCCAAATTTCGTGAAGAAAAATGGAAAGTGATAGCGACTAACCTAAATGCTCTTGGGGGGACCCAAAAAGATGGTGCGAGATGGAGGAAGTATTGGAGTGACATAAGGTACTACATATTAATTTTTTGCCGATTAAGATTTTTAATGAAATATTTCTTTTCTATATCCAAAATAAGACTCCATACGAGCACCAAATACAGTGATATAAGGCAAGCCGAACAGAGAAGTGGCATAAATGGTTTGAGCCGAGCCAAAGCACTGTCGCCATGAAATATTTCTTTTCTATATCCAAAATAAGACTCCATACGCGCACCAAATACAGTGATATAAGGCAAGCCGAACAGAGAAGTGGCATAAATGGTTTGAGCCGAGCCAAAGCACTGTCGCCACTAGAAGACCGTATTATAAAGATAACGACAGTTGAAGCAGTAGATGGCGACGAAACTCCAGAAGTGGGGTTTGAACCCAATGTCATATTTGAACCTAGTGAAAGTCTTTTAGCATTAAACATTGAGGCTATCGGAGATCCACAAGCCATTTTGTCTGACAGCGAACAAAATTGTAATGCAGAAGCAACAACTCCTCCAGAGGCTGCGACCACAATCAGCGGTGCAAATAAAACAGCTGCAGCAAGCCGATCAAGGGCACGAAAGAGAAGGGCACAGCCAGAGAAACCAGCAGAAATGGATAAATTTTTTTTGTTAGAAGAAAAAAAATTAAAAGAAATGGAAATATCCAATAATTTAAAAAGGCAACAAATCGCTCTTCTCAAAGAGCAAACATTAGCTACGAAAGCAGATACACAGGCCAAAGAAAATATTGCATCCAAACTGCAAGATTTAATTGATGTGCTTAGAATAAATAGTTTTTGTTTTTAATTTATGTTTTTATTTTTTATTTATCTTTTTAATTTTTTTTAGTATTTAAGAAAATGAATTTAACAACTAAAATGTGATCAACCACCCCATGGGTAACATGAAGAAGACTGAATTATATATAAACATATTAATATTTTATTAGTATTTAAGAAAATGAATTTAACAAGTAAAATGTGATCAACCACCCCATGGGTAACATGAAGAAGACTGAATTATATATAAACATATTAATTATTACAAAAAGACTTCACAATTGATATATATTATTCAATGTTCTTTATTGAATTGAAAAATTTTCAGTACAAACAATATAAACTAATAATATATAAACTAGATTACTTAGATTCAGAAACATATAACAGAGTATATGCAAATGCAAAGTAGAAATATAACAATATATTTAACATTAATATTTTATTAGTATTTAAGAAAATGAATTTAACAACTAAAATGTGATCAACCACCCCATGGGTAACATGAAGAAGACTGAATTATTTATAAACACATGAATAAAGATATGATACAAAATAATTAATCATTTAAATTTGTATAATATTACAAAAAGCATCTTGAACAATTTGCAAACGTTGCCTGAAATCGGTGAAGAGGAGCTAACAAAATCTTCAGGTTCTTCAGAATCCTCCGTATACATTTCTTCGAACGGTACTCTTGCACGAATCAAATAGTTGTGTAAAACCAAGCAAGCGTTAATTATGAGGCCTGCTTTTGGTGGACTGTAAAAAAGGGCTCTTTCCTTTGACAGACAGCGAAATCTGCTTTTTAATAAGCCAATGCATCTTTCCACAAGAGCTCGAGTTGACTTGTGCGCTATGTTGTAGCGCTCTTCTGCGGTACATGATGTTGCACTAATTGGTGTCATCAGCCAAGGCTATTTTAAAATTTATATTAGCATTAGCTCTTTAATTAAGAAAAATAGCATAAATTGTACCTACAGTGGATAACCACTATCACCCAGAAGCCAAAAGCGTCGCTCTCAAGCTCCACCATGGAGCTTGAGAGCGACGCCATACGTAAGAGTCATGAGCTGTACCTCCGAATTGAGCATTAGCGGCTAGAATGAGATAATCCGCATCGCATATTATCATAACATTTTTAGAGTGTCCACCCTTTCGGCAATAGAAAACGTGCTCAATTTCTTTCTTCGGGGCTGATATTTTGATATGCGTTCCATCTAAAAGCCCGATTACTCCTGGAAACTGATATTTTTGCATAAATTTTATTTTGAGCGCCGAGAACTCTTCTCGTTTTGGAAACTTTATGTATCTATGTGCTATGTTATTTAGCGCAGAAGGAACGACTTGCACACATCTGCTAACAGATGTTTGGGATAAAGCAGACAAGCTGTCTTGCCCTACACTTCGTTGAAAGCTACCTGTGGCGAAAAAACGAAGGGCACTTAAAACCATTACATGACTAGGAATAGCGTGTCTCCGTCTCGAATTTGGTATAAATGTCATTAATTCTTCAATTAACTCCAAGCACAACGCTTTAGGAAACCTATATAATTCCTTGAAATGTTCGTTGGTTGTCGCCTCAAGGGATTTTGGTCATCGCGAAGTCTGCGTCTTAGCACTCTTAAATAATCCCTAGAATATATTAAATTGTATTTACTGTAATTAAAAATTTACACAACATCTTATTACCTTTGCTCATCTTGAATTCTTTGCGATAATTCTAATAAAATAATTATTCTCGACATGTTTTCTTTATTTATTTCTCTACTTCAACTCATTTGTTTCTGAAATTAAATAGCACAGTTGCAATAGTTTCACGACTACATTGGTAATGGAACACGCTTTTCACACCACGAACCAGAATCACAAAATAAGTGTTTGTGAAAAGACAGAGTGAAAAGTAGTTGTGAAAACGAAAATGAAAACTTTTTTTCATTTCACTTTATAACAGAACGAGAATTGACCCCCTGGCCATAATATTGGGTAGCACGATCTCAATTGCGGCGGACTTTATTGAATTGAAATGCTACAGTGGAATTGCAATTTTGGAATAATGTAGGAATGTAGGAGCAATTAATTGTTTGTTCAAAAGTGTTGATTAATCAAATATAAAATTATTCGAATAATTATGATTTTGAATATTCATAATAAAATAAATAAATTTGAATAGTCATAATAAAATTGTTCGAATAAAATGTTCAAAATGTTTAGAATATATTTTTCCAATACAAAGCTAAAAGGAAGATTTCCAAAGCTATGAATATGAGAATGCGTTTAAAATGTTTATTTCCAAAGAAAATATGAGAATGCGTATAAAATGTTAATTCCCAGAGATAAAAAAAAGAAAAATGAAAAATATTTTGATTAATCAAGATTCTGATTAATCGAATAATTTCAATTTTGATAAATCATAATTTTGATTAAGCGAATTGATTAGCCGAATAATTTGATTAATCAACTTCTTTGAACAAAGAATCAACCGCACAACCCTAATATAGAGGGCTTATTACTGATGTTATCGTTTCAATGTCTAAAAATTTGTGAGCATATTTGTCAAATCGAGACACTTGGGATAGAGAACATAGCTCGTTGCGCCGATTTTTAATTTTGGATTGGATTAGAAAACTAAAAGCAAAATCGAGAGGAAGACACTCCAAATTGTTCTTCCTTCGTCGATAACACTCGCATTGGTACACACACGCATCTACGCTTGAGTATTTTTTCTTGCTTTTGTTTTCGTTTCTTCAGGAATAATATTTTTGCATAATTAAATAAATATCGACTTTGCATAAAGTATTATATTTTCAAATGAGTAGGTTATCAACAAAAAGCGAGAGCGCCAAAACTTTTCGCCAAAACTTTTCATGTTGAAAACTGTTAACAATTGTTGAAAGTTTTTTGTTAGCAAACACACCTAATTTTTTGTAAAATGGATGGAGAAAAATTCACAATAGACAATTTTTAGCGGTGTTGCCAGCTCAAATTGACCTAATCCTCTTTTATTTTGAGAATTAACTCATAGAGTTTATGCGGATTAGCTGCAGTTAATGCCCGAGTTAATTCGAATTAACTCGATAATCCGGAATTAGGCTGCCGTCTGTCTAGGCTATAAGAGTCAATTACATCGAGCGGAATTAATATCACTAGTGCAACGGAGTAATGAGAGCCTTCTTGGGTTATCTATCGCCTAGGTTATCTATCGTTTTCCGGTAATTCGGAAGAATTCATCGAAAAATTAAAAATAGGGGCATTCGTAGACGGTATACGTGATGGGGAGGCTCGTTTAATTTTCTTGATTCGTTATGTTTATTAAAGTTAACTTGCAGAATAAAGAGTACCAATACTCAACAAGTTGAGAAGCTGGTGTCATTAATGCGAAACAATTCAGACGTCGCAAAAGACATGGGGAATTTCGGTTAAACAAAACAAAATAGAGTGGAGTTGTGGAATAATTTCGCTGTTACGCTGACCTCTCTTGTTCCTCCGATGCGAAATGGACATGAATTTCTTCTTCTAATTTCTTTAGAACTTTTGCTATTTAAGTAAAGGTAAAGGAATTAGTTAATACAATTATTATATTATTATATTATTTAGGTCTGGTTGGATTATACACTGAAATTAAAGAAAAAGATTGACAATCGACGTGAAACTGTAGCTACAGGTGGAGGAACCAACTCTAACGCCTTTAAAGCAGACGGTAGAAGAGTTACTTAATCTTCAGCAGGCAGCCAACCCATCAGGCACAGCATTTGGGGTAGTATCGCAAAATGTTCAAACAGACGGTTCAACTAGCAATAATGACGATATACCAGTGAATGACGCACCGAACGGACAGACAGCATCAAATGTAGAAAATATTGCTTCATCAACAAATATGAACGAAAAGCCGACAACATCCAGGTAAAGTCATGGCAATATTGAAGAACGTGAAAATATTGGCATAAACACATTGCGGAAGCAAACAGAAATGCAGGAAGCTCTATTAAAAACAATTAAAACAATGGACAAAAAGATAGACGACATTGCAGGATGTGCAAAAAAAAACATAAATTAAGAGGAGATAGATTTATTAAAAATAATGGAAGAGAGTAAGAAGATGGAAGAAGAGGCGAATAAGCGACATCAGGAAAAAATGGAAATAGAATTAAAAAATTAATGTATAATATATGTATAAGTCAACAAGTAAGCATTATAAATTCTTGTTGTGATAAATTTTATTTCAAATCAATGCATCTACTATCTACTATGTTCGCCTGCTGTACCATTTTTCAATTGCTTACTTAGCCCAAAGTAGCACCTGTTTGTAAGAGTGATCCTACGCAATATCTCCTGGCTGATTACATTACTGCTGTTAATGCTAGTGCCAAGATAGACAGTGTCCTTCACTACTTCAAAAGCGTAGTTATCAAGAGTGACGTGCTGCCCAAGACGGGGAGAGATCATTCCCAATTTTCATTTCACGACAGGAGTTGCACAGTGTCATTCTGCAAAGACGAATGAGCTTCGCAAGAATACCGAGCGCAGACATTGTTGTGTAGAGATAATCCGTTACCGAACTGTCGCAAACGGATTTATAATCAACAAAGACATGATGTGCGTCGATCTGTTTCTTTTGAAACAGATCTGAAACCACACTGATAAGGTGGCAGAGAACACTGAGCCTCCAATCATCGGGCATGCTTCCATCCGACCATATTCTACATATGAGCAGGTGCATGCTGGTGTGCAGCTTATCTTCTCCGGTCCTAAACAACCTGCCAGACAGGCCATCAGCATCTGCAGCTTTGTTATTTTTCAGCCTAAAAGGCTTCTCTGGCCTTGCCGTGGTCGGGTGGTGGAACATCTACACCATCATCCGTGATTGTAGAGTTCGAGAGATATCCTCCACTGGCGGGATTGTTCGAAGCGTCGCTATTCAGTAGCGTGGAGAAGTGCTCCTTCCATAAGCTCAGTACAGTATTTAAACCGACGCTGAAACGCTTGATCTCCTCGAAGAATATTCAAGTCTAATTCCTGTCTTTACTCAACTCTATCTCCTTACACTAGCGTCTTTCTTGTTCTCAATTCTTGCTCCTGAAAATACCTCACTGTGTGCATGTAAAGAGGAGAGTGTTCTGCATAAGCAGTCGTCAACCGTCTGACAGTCGAGTGGTTAAAGCAATTGCTGTCTCTGGTGATTGCAGCTTATTGACGTCAAGCTTTGTATGTGTGGGACTTCGTTTGTTCTTTGTGACACATGAACGTATTTGCACTTTATCGGTATAAACTTTTTCGAGGCGCTGAAAGTATCTCTCTTCGGTGGCAGCGTCCTTCTTTCGGAGCATGGGCACATATTAGGCTGATGTGGAAAATTTTTACCTTTATGCGGATTGTTGCCAGCCGCTCGTTGACATGTATTTATTGTTATCTACATGTGGTATGAGAACTTTAATGTTCTACACATTATGTATATTTGTACATGTATGTATTGAATTGATATTCATTATATTTAAAATAAACTTAAAAAACACATTAGGTTACGGGCCCAGACAGATTCCATTGCGAGAAACATTTTTAAATTTAAATTTAAATAAAATAATAATTCAACGATTTTGCATAAATGTCTTCAATCAACATGCAAGTTGAGAAGCTACGAGGAGCTGAAGACTTCGGGGACTGAAAGTTCGCTGTGGAGGCATATTTTCAAATGAAGGAACTCTGGAGTACAGAGCAAGGAACGGAAACTAAAGAAAATAAACCTCTTCAAGCAAAATCGGAATAATTTTGTTGGTGGACAAGATTATTTTTCCACATATCCGCAATTGCGGTAGAAAATAATGATAATATAGCACTCATAGGCCACAACAGCAGGCATAAGACAAACTCGAAGGGACCAAAGTGCTTCAATTGCAATAAGTTTGGTAATATTGCGATGGTGTGATGCTTCTCGACAAAGCTCCTTGAAAAAGATGATTAGTACTTTAATTCGGGGGGCATCGGCACACATATCATCGAAATCTGCCAATTTTAAAGGCAAATAATTGCAAATAATTCTAAAATGCATGTCAAAGGCATTGGAAATGTTGAAATGGGAGTATGGAGCAGTAAGAATACGAAGCTGGAAGTGTGCATCAATCTGTTATCTGTGGCAAAATAGTTAAAAAAAGGCCATGGGATTACACTCAACAGGTTCGGTTGCAGACATAAATATAGATGGTGTCATCATTGCTACAGGAAAATTAATAAATGATATGTTCCCTCTCAATAAAGTGAAAAAGGAAGTAGCATATGTAAATCACGAAAGCGCTGCAGATTTGATATAGCATAGACGAATTGGACATGCAAGTAATCATGCTTTACAAAAGTTAAGATCTTGCGTGTAGATTGGACTATACCAAGAGAAAGGTGCATCACAGGTCTAAGAGGAAAAATATCTCGACTTCCATTCATTCCTATGGAACACATGTCAATCGGGGGTTCGGGTTACAGGTTAACCTTCATTGACGACTGTTCCCACAAGTTTTATGTGTACCTCATGAAAATTAAAGATGAGGTCGTAGACAAATTCATCAATTTCAAACTTTTTATAGTTTCGCGAAAGTCACCAATAAGAGTGGACGTCTTTATTTTGATTTTTAGAAAAAAAAAAAAAAAAAAAAACAAATAAAATAATATAATTTGCAAACATTTTGTTTACAGTATGAGTGTTCAGCGCTCTCCTCTCCGGCAACGGCAATCGCCTGTTAATATGTGTGTAAACAATAATTTGCAGTCACCCGCGCAAACCCCCCCGATAAGTGCATTATCAAATAAAACAGTTGATACACACTGCACAAGTGAAAGTAACAGTGCAAATCTTTTGCCTGCACATATTAAAAATTCATCAAATTTTGCAACAACAATAAATACAGACAAAAAAAATAATTTGTTCTATCGTGATATACTATCTCCCTCTATACCGTGGAGTGTACAATGTGCTTCTCCTGCTGTAACACCAACAGCTACAACATCAAAGCAATCAAATAACGGCACTTCTACTGAAGTGCATGACCCAGTAGTTAAAGCAACTAGTGCGATGACTAATAAAGAACCAGTTGCTGTTCAAACTGGTATTGATCGCTACATTACTGTAGTAAAGCGAAAGAGAAGTCCGCAAAATTCAAAACAAATGAATTCAACAAAAATTCAAAAACAGAACACTGTCCCTATTAGTTCGGAAAATAGATACGCTCTGCTTTCAGGTGATGAAAGTGACGAAAATATTATCTCCAAGAAAAATTTCAAACCCCCACCCATTTTCTTGAGAGAACGCAACTCAGATAAGTTGATTTCTAGAATTACAAGTCTTATAGGACCAAAGAATTTCCATGTTGTTCCTATTCGCAAAGGCCAAATTGAGGAAACAAAAGTGCAAATCTACAGCGAAACTCATTATCGCAAAGTAATAGCGGAATTTGATGCTGTAAAAAAGAATTACTACACATATCAGCTAAAAAGTAGTAAGGGCTTAATCGTTGTACTCAAAGGCGTCGAACCCAACGTTGATATTAACGAAATCAAACTTGCCCTCCAGGAAGAAGGGTTTCAAGCCAAAACAGTATTCAACATTCTCAACAAGAGCAATATACCTCAACCGTTATATCGTATTGAGCTTCAGCCTGAAACAAAACCCCTAAAAAAAGGTGAAGTACACCCCATATATAAAATTCGATATTTATTGCATCGCAAAATCACAATCGAAGAACCCCATAAGAGAACTGGACCTCCTCAGTGCAGCAACTGCCAAGAATATGGACATACTAAGACATATTGTACCCTGCCAGCTGTTTGTGTGATTTGTGGAGATCTCCATAAATCAAACATATGCCCAAAATCTAAAGGCGATGCTAGCATGAAAAAATGCAGCAATTGTGGAGGTAATCACACCGCAAATTATAGAGGTTGCCCAGTATATACAACCCTAAAGCTAAATTTCTCCGCTAGCAATCAACCTCTAAAACCAGTTGAGCAAACTCAGATAGCCAACTCAAGTAAGAGACAAAATATTGATGCAACACAATTCTTCTCTGCAATCCCAAACAAGAATCAAACCAATTCATACGCTAGCGTCTTAAAACAAAACCCACACCAACAAAGCAATGTAAATAATGAGCAGAAACACTCACTGCCCACCCAACAGCCAAGTACCCTTGAACATTTGCTTCAAACATTGATTCAGAATATGAACCAATTCATGAACTCAATGCAAACAATGATGCAAGAAATGATGAAAAATCAATCGATGTTACTCCAAACATTGCTATCCAGACCATGAGTTGTCTCAAGATATGCCACTGGAACGCCAACGGCTTAAGCCAGCACCGTTTGGAGCTAATTCAATTCCTTGAATCCAGCCAAATCGACATAATGATGATATCTGAGACCCATTTCACTGACAAAAATTGCTACCAAATACCATATTACAAACTGTACACCACAAATCATCCGCATGGTAAGGCACGCGGAGGAACTGCTATATTGATAAAAAGCAGAATAAAACATCATGTTCTTGAAGATTTTAGTAGCGTCTACTTGCAAGCAACATCTATATGTCTGGAAGAATACATCTCTAAGCTAGTAATATCTGCGATATACTGTCCCCCAAGATACAGTATTACCGAACAGCAATATAAAGAATTTTTCTCAACTCTTGGTAGCAAATTCTTGGTTGCTGGCGATTTCAACGCCAAACACACTCACTGGGGCTCCCGATTAATAACTCCAAAAGGCAAAAGACTATGTTCAATCATCACTAACCACGGCTACGATGTTATTTCAAATGGTCAACCGACATATTGGCCGACGGACAAGAGGAAAATACCCGATCTCATAGACTTTGGAGTCGCCAAAGGTTTGCAGATGGAAAATATCTCCACAGAGTGTAATTATGATCTATCATCTGACCACTCACCCACGGTAATATCTATAAAATCACCAAGCCCCCAAAGCAATTGCGTTAGAAAGAAAATAGACTGGTTAAAATTCAAGAAATATATAAATTCCCATCTTCCTCTGAGTACTGTATTAAGAAATGGACACGATGTAGACTCAGCACTCGAAAAATTCAACCAGCTGCTCTCATTAGCTCTCAGCTCAGCCACCTGCACAAAGGTATGCAAGCAATCAAACTATAGCCCATACACACCAGCCGATATTGAATTGCTAGTAAGACAAAAAAGAAGACTCCGAAGACAATGGCAAGAATTCAGATCACCGAATCTGAAAACACAGCTACAGCACTGCACTCGAAAGTTAAAGCAAGCCTTAAAAAATAAAAACAACAAAGAGTTAGAAGAGCACATAGCGAAATTAACACCTGGTGAAGCGTCAGACTACTCTTTGTGGAAATCAGCAAAAAAATCAAATCGGCCAATTCTCACTGATTCCCCCCATCCGTTTGAGTGACGGTAATTGGGCTAGAAGCAACTGTGAGAAGGGTTTGGCTTTTGCAAACCACCTAAAAAATGTGTTTACACCCAATCCACCCTCTTCACAGTCCTCATTACCAATATTAACTTCTCAACCTTGCTCAATAACGCTCAAAATTAAAAAAAAGGACATATTCAAAGCAATTTATAAAGATTTAAACCCAAAAAAATCACCTGGTCCAGATAAAATTACCGGTAAAATGATAAAAGAGCTACCTCCGGCTTCAGTAATTCATCTGATGCACATTTTCAATGCTATCCTTCGTATTAAACACTATCCCAAATGCTGGAAAACTTCAAAAATTATTATGATAGCAAAACCAGGAAAAGACCCTACAAAAGTTGCATCGTACAGACCTATCAGCCTCCTGCCTCTACTTTCTAAAGTATTCGAAAAGCTACTTGTCATGAATATAACTCCATTTATTAATCTCAACCAACTGATTCCTCAACATCAGTTTGGATTTAGAAAACAGCACGGCACAATAGAACAAGTCCACCGCATTGTAACTCTGATAAGGAACACTTTTGAAGAAAAAAAGTATTGCTCAGCTGTCTTTCTTGATATCACTCAAGCTTTCGATAAAGTATGGCACGATGGCCTTATTTACAAACTCAAACTATTACTGCCTGCAAATGTCTCCTCATTGCTTAGTAGCTACCTCACGAAAAGACAATTTCTCGTACATCACAAGGATTACACAACAAATCCATTGGATATTCACGCTGGCGTTCCTCAAGGAAGCGTTTTGGGTCCCTTACTGTATCTCTTATACACTTCAGATATGCCCAACAATAACTATACATTCATATCGACCTTTGCTGATGATACGGCAATATTGTGCTCTCGCTCTAACCCCATAGAAGCTACTAAACTCCTGCAGACTCATGTCGATTCTCTCGAAATCTGGCTAGCAAAATGGCGTATAAAAGTCAATGAATCAAAGAGCGTACATGTAACCTTCACGCTAAGGCTAGATACATGTCCCCCACTTAAAATTAATGGCCAATCAGTTCCACAATGTTCCTCAACAAAGTACTTGGGTATTCACCTCGACAGAAGGCTGACATGGAAAAATCACATAGAGGCAAAGAAAACTCAGATCAAGCTTAAAATGAATCAGTTATGGTGGCTGTTACACAAAAGATCAAAGTTGAATCTTGAATACAAAGTGCTATTATATAAAGCAATCCTGAAACCAATCTGGACTTATGGTATTCAGTTTTGGGGCACCGCATCTCCCTCTAATATCGAAAAATTGCAGCGAATACAATCCAAGTGTCTGCGAATTATTGTAAACGCGCCTTGGTATATGAGGAACGTTAACATCCATCGAGATTTAAATGTATCCACAATTTCTGAGGAAGTTGCAATGTCCTGCAGAAGCTACATTCAAAAATTACACAATCATCCGAATCCCCTTGCTAGGCAATTGTTGCTGAGCAAGGGGCATCGTCGATTAAAAAGAAAAGACACACTGAATATGCTGTAAAATTGCTACATCTCGCGACTCAACAAATTGTGATGGAACGTAGGGGATATCACATAGTTTTATTTAGTTTGTAAGATTTTAATACTTATTGTTAGTTTCTTGTATTTAAGAAAGATTCAATAAAAAAAAATAAGCTAACAAAAAAAAAAAAAAAAAACTTTTTATGGAGAAGCAGATGGTTCAACATGTGTAAGCGTTGAAGAGTGATAATGCAACTGAATACTGCAATTCCACTATGTCGAAGTTCCTCAACTAAAATGAAATTCTTTATGAAACAGCACCACACACCGCAGCAAAACGGATTAGCTGAACGGATGAACAGAACCATCATCGAAATGACACATTGCTTACTAGAAGAACTTGTGTCATCTGAAGGGGAAGATTTCTATTCCGGTGATTCCGAAGAGTTGAACGATGCCGATGAGCCTTCAAATACAGGAATAGTTTGAGCACATACTCATTAAACAGATATGTCGGTAATATTTTTACCTTTACTTGGAACATCTTGTATGTGACGTTGCAAGCATAAAGGATAAAGAGTGAAATAATAAGCAACAACAAAAGATACACTTTATATAAGTACAATGCATTTCAGTTTTTCTTACATATATTTCATAAAAAAAAAATAAGCATAACAATAGTATTTTCCTAAATATCTTAATGAAATTAAAAATTAATGCACATAAGAAAAAGGATTTAAAAAATTATTATAATAAAAATATAAATCACATCCAATTTGACTCTCTTAAGTAGGTACATACGTAGATTCGTAATACTTGGTACTTATTAAGGTATCTCGCGACTACGAGAGGGAATGATGTGGGAGGTCAAATAAGGAGTTATAGGGTTTTTAAGTTTTTAGGCATTACGCCTAGAAAATAATCTCGCGCATCATTTTGATCCACTTTAGAAGAAAAGCTTTTATGAACAATCAAAGCCAATTGCATCCATTTCCATTCTTTTTCCAAGTACAATTTTTTGATTAATTATACACATTCTCACCTTTATCATTTGTTAATAGTCCAAAAAACTCTTAAACCCCACTTCGTCCTCTTTTGTACGATATTTTATACTTGCCATTATTTATTTTTCGTTTTACTTCCTCATTAGTTTCAATGTTGATGAAAGAACTTGCATTTTCCTTTTATATTTTCAAAAGCAAAATTATCTACATTATAGTATATTGTATAATTAGATATTCAATTTATATTTTAAAGTTTACTTAGATCATACATTTTTGCTTTATTTCCTTTGAAAAATTGTCGAATTAAATTAAATCACTTTACTTTACTTTCGTATGTGCCACAAGTATGTAATTAATACTACAAACAGAACGATTTGGATATATTGAATGGACATATGCATTTAAATCACAGATAAAACAGTTACTTACCATAGACAGATAAAAAGGTAAACAGATAAAAAGAAAAAGAAAATACACTACAATGGGATATATTCATATTGAATGGACATATCCATTTAAACCACAGGTAAAACTGAGTGAAACAGTTAAAGAGAAAAAGAAAATACACTACAATGCGAGCTAGACAAAAATATCATACGTTATCTACTCAATCCAAAACATATAAGCATAATATTAGCTCTACTCATTGTTGTATTTGTACCAATAATATTAGGTTCTACTTGTTATATCTGTTAGTAAAAGTACAATGGATGGTTCTCTGCAAGGTTCCATTTCTCAATTGCTTACTTAGCCCAAAGTAGCACCTGTTTGCAAGAGTGATCCTACGCAATATCTCCTGGCTGATGTCATTACTGCTGTTAATGCTAGTTCCAAGATAGACAGTGTCCTTCACTACTTCAAAAGCGTAGTTATCAAGAGTGACGTGCTGCCCAAGACGGGGAGAGATCATTCCCAATTTTCATTTCACGACAGGAGTTGCACAGTGTCATTCTGCAAAGACGAATGAGCTTCGCAAGAATACCGAGCGCAGACATTGTTGTGTAGAGATAATCCGTTACCGAACTGTCGCAAACGGATTTATAATCAACAAAGACATGATGTGCGTCGATCTGTTTCTTTTGGGTCTTTTCCTGGCTATGGTGCAGTGTTAAAATCAGTTAAAGAGAAAAAGAAAATACACTACAATGCGAGCTAGACAAAAAGATCATACGTTATCTCTACTCATTGTTGTATTTGTACCAATAATATTAGGTTCAGGAGTTGCACAGTGTCATTCTGCAAAGACGAATGAGCTTCGCAAGAATACCGAGCGCAGACATTGTTGTGTAGAGATAATCCGTTACCGGACTGTCGCAAACGGATTTATAATCAACAAAGACATGATGTGCGTCGATCTGTTTCTTTTGGGTCTTTTCCTGGCTATGGTGCAGTGTTAAAATCAGTTAAAGAGAAAAAGAAAATACACTACAATGCGAGCTAGACAAAAAGATCATACGTTATCTCTACTCATTGTTGTATTTGTACCAATAATATTAGGTTCAGGAGTTGCACAGTGTCATTCTGCAAAGACGAATGAGCTTCGCAAGAATACCGAGCGCAGACATTGTTGTGTAGAGATAATCCGTTACCGGACTGTCGCAAACGGATTTATAATCAACAAAGACATGATGTGCGTCGATCTGTTTCTTTTGGGTCTTTTCCTGGCTATGGTGCAGTGTTAAAATCAGTTAAAGAGAAAACTCGCTTGGGGGTAATTGTGTTTCATTTATTTTTTCATTACATTGCTTTTTAAAGCAATGTATTATAAGTTCGCATTACTTTTACAGACATTTCGTAGTGGCGCTTTAAACAGACCTCCAGTGAAAAGGCAAAGCAAAAGGAGATAACCCTTTTTTAATCATTTCGGCACTATATAACCAGCGCTTCGGTTGTTGGTTACTTACTGTGACAAAAAAGTGATGTCACAAGAGTTCTGCCATTCGAAGCCGGGTAAAATTAGTAGGTCCCTTCTAATACTACCCAAAATTTAACACGCATAACAGTTATGAAGCAGAAACTCTGCCGAAGCGCCCTTCGCGGCTTATAAGTACCACATATTTATTTATTTTTTATAACAATAAAGAATAGAAATGATCAATAAATATTTATTTTTTCAAAATATCATTTTAGCACTTCTTAAAGGCATTTAAATTTAAAAGCGAGAATGTAAGGCCTTTGCTCTCATACTTGTCTTCTAGTAATTTTTTAAGGGTATGGTTTTTTTTTCGCTCATTTCATACAAAAAAAAATATAGGAAAAAATACAGAGAGCTAAAGCCTACAAGATACAAAAAGGCTTTTTTAATGCCTTTTCATCTCATTACTCTGCTATTGGGTAAAATATATATGTATATATGTTGTTGGCGAAGTTGACGAAGTGTACAAATGTTGCATGTTTAAATTAAAATCAGTATCAAATCCACAGTGTGTGGAAATATGAATTTTAACCCGTCGTTTCGATTTCTCAGTGAGCTTCTTAAGGAACTTGTGGGCACTCTTGATTTGGAGTAATCAGATACACACATAACCCGTAAAACAGATTATTAAGTGACAGTTTGTATGTGCTAAGTTATATTACGTTAAGAGTTTATAATTGAAACGACATTTACTCGACACTTAACAAAAACCTATATCGATTTGATTTCTAAGTTTATGTCTCAAGTAACTGACGCTTGAGCCTTTAGAATGAAGCTGTAAACATAATTAGAGCTACTGGCTATTTTCGTAGCACAAAGCGATACCTTTGTCAAAAATTCGTCTTGAAAATTCACTTCGATAAATGCAATTGAGATTATTTTCGTTTATTAAAAAATCAGACATTTCGTTTTTTTTTCCATTAATTTGAATCAAACTTTAAAAATATAAATACTCAAAATTATTCTAATTCACACAAACAATATTTAACAATATTTGACACAAACTTCTAAATTGGCCATTAACGCCGACTAAAAATTAAAATTAAATACATATATCTGAGCGAAATGTCGTTGGGTGAAATTCGCTTGAGTGCGCATGTTGCTAATGAATAGGCCTACAGGTATGTTGTAGAGCCAGTGCCTTGAAATATTTGCATATTTCTGCATATTGCGTTCAGATAACCCATCGAAATGCGAAATCGCTATTTTTATTTTCACAATTTTAATAAGTTGTTTTATAACGATACATATTCAAAATGGCAAACCTTAAACTCAGCACATACTTTCCAATATGGGCAGTTGCGGCTAAAACAAGGCTGCGAAAACCGGCGAAATGGATAACCTTTTACTCTGTACGTCATGGTACATATTAATTTCCGCTCAAGAACAAAATTTAGCTTTAGATTATTTGATCTGAAAAGCGCATTTCTTTTGAAAACAATTTTATCTTTTATTATACACACTTTCCATACATACATGCATACATGCATACATATATGTATGCATATTTTGACCATATTTTCTTAGACATAAAAAAATCAGTATACATTAGAAAATGGACAATTTAAGGAGTTGAAACCTTATCTTTTTTCGCCTTCGTTATACTTTTGGTGCCAATCAAGATTTTGTTTGGTCACAGATTCACCGCGTTTCGCTGCTTGCTTCCCACTGTAAACCATAATGCAACATCCCACAACAGTGAGCCCAATCATAATATTTGCCAAACGTATGCGCACTTTATTACGGCATCGTTCCATGACTTCAGAACTGCAAAAAAATAGAAAGAACAGTTACATATTTGTTTTTAGGTAGATGGGACCGTAGTTATAGTCAAAGTTTATATCATCTCAAATTTAGAATCGATTTTTAAAAATATTTTTACATAGGAAATGTGCCAAACAAGTCAATTAGTTTAGAAAGGTATATCCCTGGGGAAACCTCTTAAAGAAACGTCAAATATAGCACTAATGGCGAAGGGCTTTCCTAGACTGTACTGACTATAATCTAAATGGACCTAGTAGGTCCTAAAGTATATAGTTATTTAAAAAGTACACACAAATATTAGAGAATCATAATTTTAATAGGTTGTTTTATAACGATACATATTGGAGATTTTGTTTTCTCTTCCTGCTACTTTCTCGAATTACTTTAATTGGTCAACGATATTTTTTTCATACCTAATTCTGAATGTCCTTATATTATTTTCGCTTTCACGAATTAGAAAAATAACAAAGTTGCTTGCGTTGATGGTGTGATTGTCGAATTGTTTAAGACCAGAATACACCAGCTTAAAACCAGAATATGGTCTGATGAAAACATGCCCAGTGATTGGAAGCTCTCTGTCCCGTATATAATAAAGCAAATTCCACTGTTTGCTTTGAGAAGTCAAGCTCTCTCTTGAGCAATGGAACTCCATCGGTACACCAAAACGAGTAGTCCAATGGCTGACGAATACATCCGCAACTGTACTAGCTTTTGATTTGGAATGGAGTATACTTGAGGCCATTTACTGAAGTAGTCTATAACCACCAAAGCATACCTGTTTCCTGCGTCGCTTGTTGGAAATGGCAAAGCTATGACCATAGCATTTCGCTCAAATGGTGCACCTACAGTGTATTGGTGCATTTTACCTCGACTTTTCATAGTGGGACCTTTGGCCATTACACATTACTCACACTTGCGAATCCAATCAGTGACATGGTCATGGCATTCAACACAATAAAATCGTTTCATTTTCTCCACGGTTTTGGTGATGCTTAAATGCCCTCCACTGGAAGCATTGTGATACTCAGCTATCACTTCGTTTATTCTTGTCTTGAATACCACTATAAATTCATTAGTGATTTTTCCATCTTCACTTTCCCATGCTCGCAATAGGCTTCGCCACTGCCCTAATTATCCTTTTGTAGGTGCCTTTTTTTAACGGAAGATACAGAACACGCTATGTTCCAACAAAAATGAATAGTAACATATACATAGATATGCTGAGCAACGAAATAATTACATTTCTTGAGGATTCACATAAAAATAAAATAGTTTTCCCGAATATATTAAAAGTACATAAAAGTTTTTTTTTAAATATGTTTAATACACCATTGGAAAGGTAGTTGTAAGGCCTTGAATATGGTTCTAAATTTTCTAGAGGTCAATAGTGATTGTTTTGAAAAAAAAATTGGTTTTTAAAAAAAAGAACATTTCCAATTTTATTTTATTTTCTTTTAACTATCACTGAAAATGCATTAAAAAGACCTTTCTTTTGATACCCATATTGTAAGAAAAATTGAGTATTTATTGAGTAATTAAGATCGCAAATTTGAACTTTGACCATAAGCCACGCCTTGTATAGGCGTGAGCTAGAAACAATTTTTGGTTTTTTATATTCACAATTATAGGCTCTATACGAAGAAATATTTTAACATTTTGCTTTCCTTTGGGCTATTCTGCACTTATGCCCAAATTTTAAACAAACAATTAATTACATAGAACTAGATTATTCCAAAATTCCAATTCCACTTGTAGTATTTTAATCCAAACAAAACTGGCGCTATTGCACTAATGTAAACACGACGTTCATGAACAGGCTCTTGGGGACACGAATGCAAACACTAATGCAAATAGACATGGCGTGTAGTTTCAGCTTAAGGGGTTCAAGTATATTCGCATTTACTCCTTCGCCCCTACCTCACATGAGTTGGAATATCAGCAACAGATTTGTATTTACCACTCCATACCAGAAAACGTTTTTCAAGGCCATTCGGTATATAATTTTTGACGTTTTGAAGATTTTGTGCAGTAAAATAAAAATATCTATGAATTATTCTCGACATTTCGAACTTAAGTAAAACACTCTGAAACAATTTAACAATTACATAAAACTAATAGAGATGGCTGATTGTACCAATTTCGATACGAAGGTTAAGGCCCCCACAACGAGAACTGGTGATTGTGCAAACTCAGAAAAGCGTGCGTACGAATGTGGTGATAGTGCTGCTCGTGTAATACCATTGGTGATATTACACTATGCCTTGCTATCGAACAAAAGTGCTGCAACAATAATTACATTTGTTTAACAGACAAACGCTAATAGTGTTATATCTCTTTACAGTTAGCTAAAATAACGTTATAATCACATTTAAATACATGTATGTAAGTACTGTTGTGTTCTGATATGTAGATCAGATATTCAATCCCCGGCTGAAGCACAATAAAGTTTAATATTGAAAAGATTTAATTGGCAATTTTTCCGGCAGTAACAAATCAAGTGATGTCACAAAGGTTCCGCCGTTCGGAACCGGCTAATAGGTCACTTGCAATGTTGTCCAAGTTTAACACGCACAACGTTATTGGAAGACAAGATCGGTGGTATTACAATGAGCCGTACTGGCCTAAGTGTTTCTTTTCAGAGAGAAGGCAGCCACAATAACCTAACCTAACAGTGCTTATGTGAGCTGGACGCTGTTTAGGATCAAAGCACACAACAAACATGAATAATGAATAGCAGGGATTTATTGGAAAAGACCAGAAAACTCTTAATCTTAATGATAATCCTAATCCTGCTATATTATGTTCAGGCCACAGCGAAAATGCACGATTTCGGAAAATTCGGTATAGAAAAAACTGTCAATGAAATTGAGATGATTACCTAAAAATTATAATAGAGCCCTAGCAATTTGGTATATGAGCCGCATATCTTTTGTAGACAGAACGAACAGTGGAAAAATTAACTGAACTGTGGGCAGAAAAAATTATGGAAAAACGTAGCGTAAGGTGCGGCTGCAACCCCTTTATTAGAAGTACATTTGGCTTTCCTATAATAATTAAATATTATTTTGTGGCGATATAACCAGACCGATCCACAAATACAGGTGTGCAATTGTGGAGAAGCAATAGGCATAAAATTTGTAGTACTCAGCAGAGCAATCCTTTGTTGTTAAACTTGCGGGTTCTAAAATACCCTTGAAATTGTCACTATACACAATTTCTATATGTCTCGTAATATTGGTTACATGTTGATAAATGCTTAAGAACGTGAACACTATGTATATCCAAGCACATTTTTATATTTTCTCACAATGTGGACAATCAGTTGTCGGCTCAAATTGAGAGTAATCGTGTGAATGGATTCAAATTGAAGTTGAAATTGCCAGTCTAAATTAAACAATTTCGCTGTCGTATGAACACAGTATTTAGCACATCTAAATATGGTGTAAGAATATTCGATAAAGAAATCAGAAGAAAAATTTCCCTTGGCTTCGGCGTACATTTCCTATACTAATTCTCCTTAATTTTGTGTGTTTCGATACTCAATTTTTGATTGCTTGCAATTGCATTATTGCCAAGCAAATTGCCAATCAAGACAACAAATCGCATTAAGTTGGCAATTTATATTATGAGATATCTCAAGTTATAAATTACCAACACGTTGCGTTGCAATGCATTTTGTTTGACAGCCATTTTCCATTTTTTCGTAACGCTCACAGTGGCAGCGGCGTCGATTTCAAAAGGTCAAGAGCGCCGGCACAGCTTACTAGTTTGCCTGACGACATATTCAAAATGACGATATCATAACATTGCAATACAATGATTTCTTTACCTGGTGTTGATATCATTGTATTCAATAGCCCGCTTCAATAACTGCTTATGCCGTGATTATTTTACCAATCAATTTAACGTTAATAAAAACAAATTGTTGTTGGTTTCAATAAAAAATGAAAAATGAACATATGCATGCCACTCAATTCTGGTTGCTGTTCTCGACATCAATCAGACCAATTTCACCAGTGTTGCCATATGCAATTTTATATAGAGAAAAAAAATGTGAGAAAAGTATCTCTAAAAATGCAACATTGCTTTACGGGTATTGCGTACATACATGTTTATTATGTTGAAAACTGCGAAGGATTATTAAATTTTTCACATTACTTATATAAACTCCCTTTAAAAAAAGCTATTCGCGTTTGTTTTATATTTTGAGTATGTAGTGATTGAGAGAATTTTCTCGTTAAGCAAAGAAATTCTATAACTTTAAATTTATTATTTTTTTTAGAAATGGTGTTTTCGTGGAGCAGACGTGAAGAATTGAAACATTTATTACTCTGCTGCAAATAAATAAACGCTTGTGGGATATCAGAAATCAAAGTAATTATAAACGGGAACAGACCCCAGATGATGGCAACAGCAAATGTCTAAAATTGTCTGCGATATGGGAAAACATGATATCCGTGCAAAATTTCAGTCCTTTGAAGCCAATGTAGTAAAGAGTTGACAACTATTGACACCAGCACTGTCAGTTGTTGATCTTGCGGTATTGCACTTCCAACTGGAGTTTCACTTTTTTATATGCTCTTCAATGAGCCACAGAATGTTCTGGAATTTCGCATCGTTTATCCTCATGTAAATTTTGAAGGCCCAGAAGTCGTTATGTTGTAATTCCTTTGTCAGGAATGTGAAAGAGGCATTTGTACTTCGTTTCTTTCGCCATATTTTTGTCCCAATTGATCTTTTTCTTTTTTGCCGATTTTTCGATGATACTTTTTCTATTAACTCAATTTTTTTTTCCCAGTACACTTCAATGATTATCGTTCCATGTGTAACCACCAACAATCTAAATTGTTGAAACGGAAAATGAACGCCATGATTGGCGTTCAATTGATTGGTAATATAACCACGGAATTAAACAAAACGTCCGTTCGTGTACTTTACTAGCGGAAAATTTGTAAGATTTACTAGTAATTTCCAAACTCCTTCAGTTCTGTCACTTGCCAGTAAGAATAGCTGTTTTTTTCTATGTTACGAATTCTTACTAGTAGAAATATTACCAGTAAAAATTTGCAAGAATTATCACAGAGAGGAAATAAAAAATAGTAAAATTTGTAATAATTTGTAAAAACTATTACGTACGCGAACAAATCTAAAATGTTTTACTTTCAAATGTCTTGGGTCTAAACAGGGACATTAAAACCACTCTATTTTAAGGGTTGACTAACTTATTGTACTGAGTACCATCACTATAAATAGTTTTTGGACTTTGTGTTGCACCAAGTGGCTGCTTTGAATATGTAATTTAAACAATGAACATGAAATATTATGGTATTACTTATCTAATTATAATTACTTACCATTTATATACTTATTCTATGTACTTTGTATATATTGTTACGTTTTTATTTTTTGAACGTATAATTCTAGTCGAATCAACCCGGTTCGATCACTGGATTCTGTTAATAATAATCGCAACACCTCTTTTGTACTAATTATATACAACAATAATTTATTTAATCAAAACTTCTATTTACAATCGCTCTTTAATGTATTTGCAATTTTTGCCTCTGATACTCTATTAATGTTTACGCGATCACTTTTCGAATTGGGTTGATTCATTTGTCAACACACTAGCTCTATTTATACGCTATGGCAACACTCCAGAATCTTCCTTTATTGTAATAGAGTTTCTTCTCTTTCATTATCATTGGCTTTTTCTAGTTATCGCCTATACCCTTTGTTGACATTCGTTTCGATGCTACCATTATCCAGCTACCGTAGGCTCTATAAAAGACTTAATAATTCAATAAAAGACAAGAGATCGTCAAAATTTAAAGTTTAGCCTGCAAAATGGCGAAAATCTAGTGAAGAATGAATTGGGCTGGAAGACGAAAAAAATATCGTTCAAGCCAACTTTCCCAGATAATAATATCAACATTTTGTATATAGAACCACATGTACAATTCTAGAAATTGTTTGATGATGGGATCCAAATCTTGTGTTCAAGCAAATTTATATGTAGTTACAAAAAAAACCTAGTCATATACTGTGGAGAAGAATTGTTCGGTTCACCATTGTCTTTTCTTATGAGTTGCATTCGATTTTCTATCTTCGCTGGTTATCGAAGTTCTCATGTCTAATTCATATCATGAGCTGCCAAAGTTTTCGTTGGTTATCGAGCTTTCTGTCGAACCGAATTTTGCTTCGTTGCTATTTAGTGTGAGAAATTGTTGAAAATGTAAGTACTTTACGCTTACGTTTTAGCGACTAATTTTAAACAATTTTTATTAATTTCATACATGTCTAAGGTCGTGAGTACCAAATAATAGCTGGATAGTCTGGTTTCACTAACAGAAGAAAATCCAACATCCAACACGATCTAGTGAATTACACAAAACCGCTATTCTTCATGTCACAATACCAAATGGAAATTCGTTCGATCAGCATTTTCGACCACAGTCAAAGATCGAATGCAACACATAATAAGAGCCATTAATATTTAATAAATAGCGCGATTCATGCAATCGTATAACCATATAAAGCGTATAATTTTATATGGTTTATGCTGCAACTAGCCACCGACGTAAAAACGTAGAACGTGTCAGCTGACACGACGTTGCTCGTAGCGGAGAAAATCAATGCAATTTTGTATGTTCTTACGTACGGGCGGTACGTACGTACGCTACGTCGGTGGCTAGTTGCAGCATTACACGTATTGTTGTACGAACACACCAGACAAGTTATCGTGTAAAGGCCGTATATCAGCATATTGTTGTTTATGGTTTACCCGGCTCTTATATAAATGCATTAGTCCCACTAATATTATTTTGTCGCAGATTAACCGTCGGTGTTAGTGGTTGTAATTGTTGATAGATAAATCTATAAATAAAATGTAATAATTGTAATGGGGCAATTGTTGGGGTCCTAGCACATGCGCCAAATAAAGTCGATGACAAGAATTATAGCAATGCACAGACCTCGTTAAAAATAAGCCAATTTTTAAAGTCAGGAATTGAATCTAAAACTGTATTTGTGTTAACGATAAACACATTGTAAAAATAAATATACCATGCATATTGCATTATGCAGGGTATAAAAATCTCCTTACAGTCGGCTGGGGCCGACCAAACTATACCCTGCATATGTAGATTTATATATAAAAAATTTACTCGAATATCCAACTTTTCTTTTATTTCCACTTTTCGAGAAACAATTTTTGCATATACTACTAATTTACACCCGAAATATGGTTGACTTTGACGAAGTAAAAGGATTTTAAGATAATTCCGAGGCTTAGTATGGGAGCTATATAAAAAGTGGGCGTGGCTTACCACTTTCTAGTAAATCCAATTAATTTTTCAATGTTAATCCACACCTTAAATTTGGTGTCCTACGTTGAATAGTTTCTAAGTTATGGTGGTTAACATATTTGTTTAATTTCCTCAACTTTGTATGGGAGCCCCAATAAGAAGTGGGCGTGGTACGCTGATTTTTCGACAGATTATTTCCGACTACGATATTAATTTAAGTGTCAATTATGGTTATTGTAGACATAAGATTGCCTAAGTTACAGCTGTTTCAATTTAAAATTTGTATGGGGGCTACGATAAACACTGGGCGTGGTGCGCCCATTTTCTGTGAGCCTAGTTGCTCGTACACTACTAATCCATACCCTAAGTCTCGTTGTCCTAGGCTAAATGGTTTGTAAGCTATGGAGCTTAAAATTTTAGTTTAATTCACTCAACTTTGTATGGGAGACCCATGAAGGAGTGGGCGTGGCACACTGATTTTCTGCCAGATTTTTGCTGACTACGATATTAATTTAAGTGTCAATTATGGTTCTTCTAGACAGAAGATTGCCGAAGTTACAGCTGTTTCAATTTAAAATTTGTATGGGGCTACGATAAACACTGAGCGTGGTGCGCCCATTTTCTGTGAGCCTAGTTGCTCGTACAATACTAATCCACACCTTAAATCTCGTTATTCTACGCTGAATAGTTTGCAAGTTATAACCGGTAACATTTTTTTTAATTTCCGGAACTTTGTATGGGAGACCCAAAAAGGAGTGGGCGTGGCACATTGATTTTCTGCCATATTATTTCCGACTACCGTGTTAATCTAAGTGTCAATTATGGTTATTCTAGACAGAAGATTGTAGAAGTTACAGCAGTTTCAATTTAAAAGAAGTATAGACACTTTGTATGGGAGCTACGCTAGAAAGTAGGCGTGGCTCACCCACTTTTGGTGAGGTTATATAGTAGTATAATATAACTCTATGTGCAAAATATTGTTGTCCCAAGTGGTATATTGTGTGAGTTATAGCAAGTTAAAGATTTTGAAAATTTCGAGGTTAGTCGCTTTGAATGCTTGGTGTGGGCGTGGTTATTGACCGATCACGCCCAATATCAATCCCCTCCGTACCCTTGGATCATAGATTACTTATGCCAAATTTCATCGAAATAGCTCAATATTTACTCAAGTTATCGTGCGAACCAGCCAGGTGACAGACAGACGGACGGACGGACGGACGGACATCGTTAAATCGAAAATTTAATCGACGCTGATCACGAATATATATCCATGTCTATATCTGCGGAGATTCCTTCAAGTGGACACAAACATCTGACCGAAATGAATATACCATGCATATTGCATTATGCAGGGTATAAAAATTAAGGTTTTGATAGTGAACCCAGGGGCGTAAGGAGGTTTGTTGGCTGATTATTGCTGTAGGTTCCTATATGGTACTTAAAAGAATAATTCTGCTCAAAAAGTGCAATTTGTTTACAATGTACAATTCCAAGGAGTCAAACATCATAACTGGTGTGGACTTCTCATCACTATTACACTATTACACTATGATATCTATATACTATGTATTATGTAATATTTTTATTACTTGATTTTTATTAGTAACACTGTTAAATTCAATTATAAATTATTTCAGATGTAGTTGATTTAATTTAAACGACGCGAGATGACGCTGATGCATTATAAGTAAAATCATGAATAGGTTCCTGCATTGAAATACGACCTACAACGTTCATTAAACGCTTTGTAAGATCGTTGCTTTACAATATCCTCTACATTTATTTCCGACTGCAGTAGGCGTAACTGTGTAGAAAAGTGCAAATACATATATAAATACACACACACACTCACACATATATATATATATATATATATATATATATATATTTATATACAGTGGCTCCCAGCTTATTTCGTACAGTGACAGTTTAAAAATTGCTGCAGTCGTAATTCCTAATATAGCAAAAATTTGAACAAAATATAAATGCCATTTTAGAAAGGAAGGTTTGTTTTTTATTTTCCAAAATTTACTTTTTCAAAATTTTAGTGTTTGACACTATAAAAAAATAAAATAAGAATAAAATAGGAAAATTCATGTCACAGCTTATTTCGTACAGTCTCTTTAAGTTCAAACTAAAAACAAAGTAAGTTGATTTTAATATTTAGTATGACATCCCTTAGCGTTAATGATAGCCTGGAGTCTATTTGGCATTGAATCCACCAATTTTTGAGTGATGTCTGGTGTGATTTTTTTCCATTCCTCCATCAGTACCTTCTTTAGGTCTTGCTTATTAGAAATCTTGTGTGTTCTTATTTTATTGTCCAAAATAGACTAAAGATTTTCAATCACATTCATGTCAGGTGACTGTGGTGGTGGAGACATCAAGTGTGGGCAGTTCCAAATAAGCCAAGATTGCAAAATCCCAGATTTATGTTTTGGGTCATTATCTTGGTAGTACCGAAATTCTTCCCGCAAATCCAGTTTGTCTGCACTTTGAAGTAAATTGTTTTTCAGAATCTCGAGGTACTTCATTTTGTCCATTGTCCCCTCAATAAAAACCAATTCACCTACTCCGGCTGCTGACATACAGGCCCAAACCATCACGCTACCGCCACCATGCTTCACTGTGGGCTTAAGGTTCTCCTTGTTTAGCTCGGTATTCGCTTTACGCCAAACATATGACATTCCGTCCGAGCCAAAAATATTAAACTTAGACTCATCCGCGAAAATAACGGTATTCCAGAACGCAGGAGTATTAATAATATGCTCTTTGGCGAAGTCAAGTCGGCGTTGTATATTCATTTTTGAAATGAATGGTTTCTTTCGGGCTACTCGACCGTTCAAGTCATGATTGCGCAGCACACGTCGGACAGTTTCAGCACTGGATGATTTCCTATTTCACGCTGAACCTCTGCAGCCAACTTCGGAGCGGATAACTTTGGATTTTTCTTAATTTTTCGTACAATATAACGCTCGTCTGATGCGTTGAAAATCTTATTAGGTGCTTCTCTGCCCTTGTTCTCCAACCGATTTTCGCGAACGAAGCGTTGAATGATGTATTGGACAGTTGAGGCACTTAAATTTGTCATTTCAGCAATTTTTCGCACACTCTGACCTTTCCTAAAATGGTTAATTACCAGTTTACGCTGCTCCATCGTTGTACGACGCCCATAACGCTAAATGTTTAATTTACAGCACTTTAACTATTTAAAATAATAATAATAAAAATTGTTATAATAGTTAAAAAGGTCCAAAAACTCATACAATTCAAAAAAACTTTGTAACTGCGCGGCAGAATGAAACTTACTTACATTGAAGTTTGTGTACGAAATAAGATGTGAGCTGAAAATCAGCTGATCAATAGTTTTTCTCTCTTGCATGACAAAAAGAACAATTTTTGGGGTTCCCCGTTATCTTATTAGGTTTACTAAACACATACACAGACATCTACATTCAAAACTTATCGATAAGTTTTTTAGTTTCGATGTTACAGCCATGTACATAAAAATATATACACTGTACGAAATAAGCTGTGAGCCACTGTATATATATGTATATACATATTTATATATATATATACACGCACACACACACACACACATATATATATATATATATATATATATATATATATATATTTTTTTTTTTTGTATGTACAGTGGCTCACAGCTTATTTCGTACAGTGTATATATTTTTATGTACATGGCTGTAACATCGAAACTAAAAAACTTATCGATAAGTTTTGAATGTAGATGTCTGTGTATGTGTTTAGTAAACCTAATAAGAAAACGGGGAACCCCAAAAATTTTTCTTTTTGTTATGCAAGAGAGAAAAACTATTGATCAGCTGATTTTCAGCTCACATCTTATTTCGTACACAAACTTCAATGTAGGTAAGTTTCATTCTGCCGCGCAGTTACAAAGTTTTTTTGAATTGTATGAGTTTTTGGACCTTTTTAACTATTATAACAATTTTTATTATTATTATTTTAAATAGTTAAAGTGCTGTAAATTAAACATTTAGCTTTATGGGTCATCGTACAACGATGGAACAGCGTAAACTGGTAATTAACCATTTTAGGAAAGGTCAGAGTGTGCAAAAAATTGCTGAAATGACAAATTTAAGTGCCTCAACTGTCCAATACATCATTCAACGCTTCGTTCGCGAAAATCGGTTGGAGAACAAGGGCAGAGAAGCACCTAATAAGATTTTCAACGCATCAGACGAGCGTTATATTGTACGAAAAATTAAGAAAAATCCAAAGTTATCCGCTCCGAAGTTGGCTGCAGAGGTTCAGCGTGAAATAGGAAAATCATCCAGTGCTGAAACTGTCCGACGTGTGCTGCGCAATCATGACTTGAACGGTCGAGTAGCCCGAAAGAAACCATTCATTTCGAAAATGAATATACAACGCCGACTTGACTTCGCCAAAGAGCATATTATTAATACTCCTGCGTTCTGGAATACCGTTATTTTCGCGGATGAGTCTAAGTTTAATATTTTTGGCTCGGACGGAATGTCATATGTTTGGCGTAAAGCTAATACCGAGCTAAACAAGGAGAACCTTAAGCCCACAGTGAAGCATGGTGGCGGTAGCGTGATGGTTTGGGCCTGTATGTCAGCAGCCGGAGTAGGTGAATTGGTTTTTATTGAGGGAACAATGGACAAAATGAAGTACCTCGAGATTCTGAAAAACAATTTACTTCAAAGTGCAGACAAACTGGGTTTGCGGGAAGAATTTCGGTATTATCAAGATAATGACCCAAAACATAAATCTGGGATTGTGCAATCTTGGCTTATTTGAACTGCTCACACTTGATGTCTCCACCACCACAGTCACCTGACATGAATGTGATTGAAAATCTTTAGTCTATTTTGGACAATAAAATAAGAACACACAAGATTTCTAATAAGCAAGACCTAAAGAAGGTACTGATGGAGGAATGGAAAAAAATCACACCAGACATCACTCAAAAATTGGTGGATTCAATGCCAAGTAGACTCCAGGCTGTCATTAACGCTAAGGGATGTCATACTAAATATTAAAATCAACTTACTTTGTTTTTAGTTTGAACTTAAAGAGACTGTACGAAATAAGCTGTGACATGAATTTTCCTATTTTTTCTTATTTTATTTTTTTATAGTGTCAAACACTAAAATTTTGAAAAAGTAAATTTTGGAAAATAAAAAACAAACCTTCCTTTCAAAAATGGCATTTATATTTTGTTCAAATTTTTGCTATATTAGGAATTACGACTGCAGCAATTTTTAAACTGTCACTGTACGAAATAAGCTGGGAGCCACTGTATATACATATATTATATTTATATTGGGAATATAAATAAGTTCGTGCGTGTTATTTGAAATTAATTAAATTGACTTGATTGAAATTTTATTGTGAAAAATTGGTTGTACAATCAATGTTCAAAGTATTGTCCGTCGGTAGCCATAACCTTTTCCCATCTTTCTAGAAGCATATGGATTTTTGGCTTCTTCGTTTGAATGGGTGCGTTGTTCTTCCAAACCGCGTCATAGATCGGAACAAGTAGTAATCGGAAGGAGTAATGTCTGGACTATACGGTGGTGGAGTAGAACTTCCCATTCAAGCGTTTCTAAGTACGTTTTAAAGGGCGCCGCAACATGTGGCCGAGCATAATCATGTTGCAAAATAACTTTGTCGTGTCTATTGGTGTATTGCGGCCGTTTTTTCGCAATGCTCAGCTCAAACGCATCAATTGTTGTCGGTACATAAAACAATGGAATAATAAACTAGTAACGACATCTGTTATAAAATCCGCACGAACTTATTTATACTCCCAATATGAATATATGTGTATATATTAGTGATGAGGGATATAGTGATTTTTCAATATCAGTGAAAAGTGATTGCGATTTTTTAATTACAGTGTTTTTTAAGAGCGAAATATCGTACTAGTAGAAAAATCACCACATGCACAATGTTTAGCAAAAAATCACAGCCCGCTACTTGTGTTGGCTAACTATTGTCAAAAGCGATTTTGATTCACAGTGAAATATCAAGCTAGTAAAAAAAATCGAATTCGCTACTTCACTAATCACTGTTATTGTTGACTAGCAGGAGAAATCACTACAGCGAATTTTCAATAACGGTGATTAAATCACTGATAGTGAAAAATCATTCATCACTAGTATAAGACGGTTGCCTTTTATATTTTTTTAAAAAATATGCTCTAATAAGTTTTCATCAAATCTCAAATCTGACATTTCCATGCACAAGATGCACAAGCGCTATTTGTGTTGTTTACAGTGACTTGAAAATTTCACCTCGGTCAAAAAATGGATTTAGCTCGTGAACATTTTCGAGCTATGATTTTTTAAGATTTTCGAAGTAAATTATCTCAACATCAGTACTTTGACCGTCTTCATGCGGCATTTGGCGATGAAGCCCCACCCCTCCAGACAATTTATAACTGGTTTAACGAATTCAAGCGTGGTCGCCGTTCGCTCCAGGACGAATTTCTTGAAGGTCGTCCAAAATCAGTCATTGTGCCAGAAACCATCGATGCTATGCGTGAACATCGTATGTCATCTGACATACCATGAAATAGAGGCATCCTTGACCATTAGTTCCACCGCTGTGCATTCGATATTGCGTGAACACTTAGCTGTCTTAAAGACGTCCTCGTTGGATACCGCATATTTTAACAATCGCTCAAAAAATTGGTGCAAATGATGAAAAAATTTGATCGAGGTGCTTCGAAAGACGTTTATAAGATCGTGACAGGTAACGTATTATGGATATATGCGTATGGGTCTTCCAAGACGAGCCAAACCCAGCAAAAACCATATTTTGGAGGTGTCTCAGTCGGAAGGGCAAAAGTGCTTGGATAATTGGTTTGAGCGCATGCAAAAGTGTATAAACCTTCGTGGAGAATACTTTAAAAGACAATAAAACCAGTTTTGATGATAACCAATTCCATTTTCATACTTTTTAAAAAAATATAAAAGTCAACACTCCTATATGTATGTATATATTTTTATGGAATGAGAGCAGGAAAAAAAAAATTCCCTCGGATATAGCTTATTTTCGTGAATATAAAATAAATAATAAATATGTGGCACTTGTCTTCGATTGCTGTTGTGCGTGTTAAATTTTGGACAGTATTAGAAGGGACCTAATTATTTTAGCCAGTTCCGAACGGCAGAACTCTTGCGACATCACTTTTCTGAGCCTTGTCACAGAGTTCTTTTAAAAGCTTTTCCATAGCAAATTGTTACTGCCGGAAGAATTGCCAATTGTTTGCTGACAGATGGGTACCGTTCCAAAAAAAATCTTTTCGATGTCAAATTTGTTATGCTTCAGCCGATTTTTTTCGAAAATAATCACTATTAACATATAAAAAATTTAGAACTATATGAAAGGCCATACAAGGCTTTTTTAATGGTGTATAAAACATATTTTTAGAAAATGTTTATATATTAATATTTTAAAAAACTGATATTTCATAAATTTTTTCAATATGGATGGCTTTCTTCAAATTTATTTTCGCGACCATCAATATTTTCGGATGTCTTTCTTTATAACTCCGACGCCGGATTCGAGACCAGTATTTTCGGATAAAAGTTTTTCGTGATAGCCGGCCTTGACCGCCTCTTGTCTTTGTCTCACTACTTTTTCCGTATACACTTAATTGCACTAGAAAAAGTATGATAAAAAAGTATTTAAAATACATAAAAATTTAAACAAAATATTTTTAATACATCACTGGAAAGGTAATTGCCTTTAATTTGGTGCTAATTTTTGGATAGGTTAATAGCATATTTTCGAAAAAAAAAATTTCTAATCAATATTTTTGATAACTTTTAAAATGTAAAAAAAAAGATATGAAATGGTATATATTACTGAAAATATATTAAAACGACCTTTCTTTTGATACCCATATAGTAAGGAATATTGGAATTTATTGAGTAATTCCGATCGCAAATTTGAACTTTGACATTGAGCCACGCCTTATATCGACGTTGGCAACAAAAATTATTTGGTTTTTTATATTCACAGAAATAGGCTCTATACGAAGACATTTTTGTTTTGTTTTTCCTTTAAGTGGGCTATTCTATACTTATGCCGTATTTTCATTTACGTACTTTTCGCTGTTCCAATTTGAATTTTTTATCTGCTTCTGTGTTATCAGGTTGGTGATCACGTTGCTCTCTTAAAGACTTCAGTGTGTCTGCTGATAAGCGTATGCAACTTTGTATGATATCCTCGCGTTCCTGATGGCCCTTCTTTAAATGAGAGTAGAATTCGTCACAGATATTTCTTTCACTTATTTGTGATTTAAAAGATTTTGTGGGCAAAGATGTATTGAGAGCATAAATTATCTTATCATCAATGTCCCGCATCTTCCTTAATGATTCCTGAATGCAACGTTATAAAACGGATATATATATATATATATATATATATATATACATATATATATATATATATATATATATATATATATATATATATAGATATAGATATATATCTATATATTTGTTTAAAAGTAACTAACTTGAAATGCTAGGAAATCATCACAGAGATAAGTATGCATTGCAACGCGGATATTATACTCGGAATCAAACAAATGGTGAACATACGAGGGAATGGCTTAACACTCAGTGTGATTTCTGAAAAAAGATTAGTTTTTTTCATCCACTTTGAACAAAATGTTTATTTCTCTCAATATTATTAAAATAAGGAATGTAGCGAAAAATTCAAGAAACTACAAGAACACTACCTCCAAAATTTGGAATTTCGGCCACTTGGTTTTTTTGTCGATGTTACTTAACAACATTAAATTTGTGTTCTGTACAAATCACATGTGCTGTGAATGTAATTATAAAGGTAGAGCAATATGGAAAAATTCTCCAGAATGAAGGAGAAGTAAACAACATAATGACATATACATACATGCGGAAAGAAGAAACAATAAGCACAGGCGCTTGATACTATAAGGAAACCGTTTCTGACATTATAAGCCGAAACCAAGAGCAAGCTTTTTCATTCAATTGCTCTACTTCTATTATTTTACCATGTGTGCTGTGGTTTTAAGAACAATTCTTGGGTTGCTGTAATCAAAAAGTTGTTGTTGGTTTCAATACAAAATGCAAAATAAACTCTAAAATGCTTTATGCTTTTACTTCCTCGTCACTATTTTAATTATTGTTATATTACATATTCAAACTAAAATTACAATAAATGTCAATATAAATATATATTCTCTGCCCAAGCGACGCCACTTTATATTTTTTTGTTAAAAAATTTTTAGTTATCAAAATATTCAAATAATCAAGTATAAAATTATTCGAATACTCATAATTTTAAATATTCAAAAATTGAAATTATTTGATTAATCACAGCTAAATTATTTGTTTTACCAAACTAAAAAAAATTAGCAAAAAAAACTACCATTGTTCAAAATGAAGAGTAACAAACTATGTACACGTTTATTGCAGTTATAGCCTAGACAGACGGCAGCCTTATTCCGGATTACCGAGTTAATTCGAATTAACTCGGGCATTAACTGCAGCTGATAGCCTAGCCCGATAACCCCAATTACAGATGATGGTGTTGATGTTCCACCACCCGACTATGACGACGTTGAAACGGCAATTTTAAGGCAGAAGAACAACAAAGCTGCAGGTGCCGATGGCCTGCCTGCCGAGTTGTTTAAGACCGGAGGCGATGAGCTGCTCGCCTGCATGCACCAGCTCATAAGCAGAATATGGTCGGATGAAAGCATGCCTGATGATTGAAGGTTCAGTGTTCTCTGTCCCGTACATAAAAAAGGAGATCCCACAATCTACGCCAACTACCGTGGAATACGTCTCCTGAGCATCGCATACAAGGTCCTATCAGTGTGGCTTCAGACCTGGTAAATCTACCATCGACCAAATTTTCACACTGCGCCAAATCCTGGAGAAGACCCAAGAAAAACAGATCGACACACACCACCTATTTGTTGATTATAAAGCCGCTTTCGACAATCCGGTAAGGGATTACCTCTAAGCAACAATGTCTGAGTTCGGTATTCCTGCAATTATGTATGCTCATTCGACTTTGTAGAGTGACGCTGCATAACTCCCTTTGTACAGTGAAAATTGGGAAGGACCTCTCCGCACCGTTTAGTACAGAACGGGGTTTCAGACAAGGTGATTCGTTATCGTGCGACTTCTTCAATCTTATTATGGAGAAAATAATACGAGCTGCTGATCTGGTGTCATGCTGTTAGCGTATGCCGACGATATTGACATAATCGGCATGAACACGCGAGCAGTCAGAGCATCATTCTCAGAGTTGGAAAGAGAGTCGCGTAAAATGGGTCTTACGGTGAACGAGGGCAAGACGAAGTATCTAGTGTCAACAAACAAAGAGTCCCGGCGTCTTGGACAGCACGTCACTGTTGACAACTACGCTTTTAAAGTAGTAAGGGACTTTGTCTATCTTGGAACCAGCATTAACAGCAGTAATGACGTCGGCCTGGAAATATTGCGAAGGATCACTCTTGCAAACAGGTGTTACTTTGGGCTAAGTAAGCAATTGAGAAGTAGGGCCCTCTCTCGAAGAACGAAAACTACACTCTACAAGTCTCTCATCATGCCTGTCCTAACATATGGCGCTGAAGCCTGGACAATTTCCATCTCGGATGAGTGAATGCTTGGAGTCTTCGAGAGAAAAGTCCTACGCAAGATCTTTGGACCTATTTGCGTTGGTGGCGAGTACCGAATAGTCCAAGTACTGGAGAACCAGACGGCGCTTGGAATTTCTAACTGGCGCCAGCTAGCAAAGAACAGAGATGGATGGTGAAGTATGTTATTTTCGGCCTTAATCGATATTCGGTTATTATGGCCACATAAGTAAGTAAGTAAGTAAGTAATAGCCTACACAGACGACAGCCTAATTCCGGATTACCGAGTTAATTCGAATTAACTCGGGCATTAACTGCAGCTAATCCGCATTAACTCTATGAGTTAATTCTTTACTTTTTCTATTTTATATTTATTTATGACAAGATAAAAAATACAAGTTGATGTGATGATGTGATGTGATTATATGAAATTAAACCGTATTGAAAATAGAATTATATCTTTGATTATTTTAAACAAACCAAACACACCTAGAAGCCGAAGTTCATTCGAATAAAAGCAATTGATCCTTTGCTTAATCTACCCAAACGTCTGGGCTTTATCGCATATGATCTGGTTTAACGCGAGCATTTTATTTTTTGCTACTCAATATCATGCTTTATTCGAACAGCAATTAGTCACAAATAAGGCGCGTAATATTGTCGTGATTGGCAATGGTACGATCCTCAACATAACCGCCGCTTTATGTCGCAGTTATATCACCAATCAATTGAACGCTAATCCAAAAAATTGTTGTTGGTTTCAATACAAAATGAAATATGAACTCCAAAAAATGAACTTTTGCATGTCAATCAGTTCTTATTGCTGTTCTCGACATCAATCAGACCAATTTCACCAGTGTTGCCAAATACAATTTTATATAAAGAAAAGGAAATGGATGCCGTAGCTTAGTGGTAAGTGTGTTCGCCTTCTGATCTGTAGGTCGTGATTCAATCCCCGGCTGATGCATAACAAATTTAATATCGACAAGATTTTTCTTTCGAATGGTACCTACTTGTCGGCAAGCAATTGGCAATTCTTCCGACAGTAACAACTTGCCATGAAAAAGATTCTAAAAGAATTCTGTGACAAAGCTCAGAAAAAGTGATGTCACAAGTGTTCAGCCGTTCGGAACCGGCTAAAATAAGTAGGTCCCTTCTAATACTGTCCAAATTAAAGACGCACAACAGTAATGGAAGAGAAGCTCGGCCAATGAGCCCTTTGGGGCTTTAAGTGCCACATATTTATTTTTTTTAAAGCAAAATGTGAGAGAAAATATTTCTAAATAATGCAATATTGCTTTACGGGTATTGCGTACATACATGTTTGTTATGTTGACAACTGCGAAGGATTATTAAATTTTAAACATTAATTATATAAATTCCCTCTAAAGAAAGATATTCGCGTTTGTTTTATATTCTGAGTATGTACTGGTTGAGAGAATTTTCTCGTTAAGCAAAGAAATTCTATAACTTTAAATTTATTATATTATTTAGAAATTGTGTTTTCGGGTAATTTCGCATCGTTCTATAATTTCGCTTCGGTCATCCTCATGTAATTTTTGAAGCCCAGAAGAATGTTGTACTTCCTTTGTCAAGGATGTGAAAGAGTCGTTTGTACTTAGTTTTTTTCATTCTTTTCCTTATCCCACTTGATCGTTTTGTTTTTTGCCGTATTTCAGTGATACTTTTTCTATTAACTCAATTATTTTTTCCAGTACACTTCCATGGCGACCACCGGGCAACGTCTTCCTGGCACCCGCTGGGAGGCGGCTGAAGTGAGTGGCGAAAATCTCCTCGGTTAGAGGTTGTGCGTTGGGTTTGGGACCCGCCACATAAAAAACCCCCCCAATGAAAAAAACTAAAATGCCTCGGATAAGGACTACCGCTTTTGTTGATGACCCCCGCAAACGAAAAAAGGACCACGATTTACGGATATGCACCTGGAATGTCCGATCCCTTTATAGGGAGGGTGCCTCTATCCAGCTGGTTGATGTCCTCGAAAAATACAGAGCTGACATCACCGCTCTCCAGGAAATGCGATGGACAGGACAGGGCTGCTCCAAAAGAGCGTCCTGTGATATCTACTACAGTTGCCATGCTGAAAGGCACGAATTAGGATGTGGATTTTTGGTCAGCAAGAGACTACGACATCTTGTCTCACAGTTCACGCCTGTGAACGAACGGCTGGCCACAATCCGCATCAAGGCAAAATTTTTCAACATCAGCCTTATATGTGCCCACGCTCCGACGGATGAGAAGGACAATGTGACCAAGGAGAGCTTCTTTCAGCGCCTCGAAGAAGCTTATGACCGCTGCCCCCGCCACGATATCAAAATCGTGCTTGGCGACTTTAATGCCAGGGTGGGCAAGGAAGGTACCTTTGGTCCAACTGTCGGAAAATTCAGCCTCCACCAGAACACCTCCGATAACGGAATGAGGCTGATCGACTTCGCCGCAGCACGAAACATGGTAATTGGTGGTACCAGATTCCAGCATCTCGACATCCACAAAGCGACATGGCTGTCTCCAGATCATCGTACAAGAAACCAAATTGATCATGTGGTGATTGACGGAAGGCATGCTTCCAGTGTGATGGACGTGAAATCGATCCGTGGTGCCAACATCGACTCGGATCACTACCTTGTTGCAGCTAAGGTGCGCACACGCTTATGTGTCGCAAATAACAAGAGAAGTCCCACACAGAGAAAGCTCGACGTCAGTAAGCTGCGATCACCAGAGACAGCAGATGCATTTTCCACTCGACTATCGGATCTGCTTATGCAGAACACTCCCCAACTTGATGATACATGCGCACGGTGGACACATATATCCCACTCCATGACTACTGCTGCCGAGGAGGTAATCGGTTACTACCGGCCTCTGAGGAATGAGTGGTATGATCAGGAGTGTCGCGACGCTACCGCAGAGAAAGACGCCGCCTACAGAAGAACCCTGCGTGCAGGCGCAACGCGAGCTGTTAAGGAGCGGTATAGAGAGAAAAGGAGTGCAGAGAGACGTCTTTTCAGGCGCAAGAAGAGGGAGTTGGAAAGACGTGAGTGTGAGGAAATAGAGATGTGTACCGACAAGAATGAGACTCGAAAATTCTTCGAAAAGATCAAGCGCCTAAGTGGAGGTTTAAATCCCGGAGCCTCTTCTTGTCGTGATGGAAATGGGAATCTGGTTACAGATGTCCAGAGTGTACTGAGCCTATGGAGGGAACACTTCTCCACGTTACTGAATGGCGATGCTACGAACAATTCCGCCAGTGGAGGAGATTGCCCGATAACCCCAATTACAGATGATGGTGTTGATGTTCCACCACCCGACTATGACGAGGTTGAAACGGCCATTTTAAGGCTGAAGAACAACAAAGCTGCAGGTGCTGATGGCCTGCCTGCCGAGTTGTTTAAGACCGGAGGCGATGAGCTGCTCACCCGCATGCACCAGCTCATAAGCAGAATATGGTCGGATGAAAGCATGCCTGATGATTGGAGGCTCAGTGTTCTCTGTCCTGTACATAAAAAAGGAGACCCCACAATTTGCGCCAACTACCGTGGAATAAGTCTCCTGAGCATCGCATACAAGGTTCTATCGAGCGTACTGTGTGAAAGGTTGAAGCCTATGCTCAGCAACCTGATTGGACCTTATCAATGTGGCTTCAGACCTGGTAAATCCACCATCGACCAGATTTTCACACTGCGCCAAATCCTGGAGAAGACCCAAGAAAAACAGATCGACACACACCACCTATTTGTTGATTATAAAGCCGCTTTCGACAGTCCGGTAAGGGATTACCTCTACGCAACAATGTCTGAGTTCGGTATTCCTGCAAAGCTCATTCGACTTTGTAGAATGACACTGCATAACTCTCGTTGTGCAGTGAAAATTGGGAAGGACCTCTCCGCACCGTTTAATACCGAACGGGGTTTCAGACAAGGTGATTCGTTATCGTGCGACTTCTTCAATCTTATTATGGAGAAAATAATACGAGCTGCTGATCTACGACATAATGGCACTATCTTCAACAAAAGTGTCATGCTGTTAGCGTATGCCGACGATATTGACATAATCGGCATGAACACGCGAGCAGTCAGTGCAGCATTCTCAGAGTTGGAAAGAGAGTCGCGTCGGATGGGTCTCACGGTGAACGAGGGCAAGACGAAGTATCTAGTGTCAACAAACAAAGAGTCCCGGCGTCTTGGACAGCACGTCACTGTTGACAACTACGCTTTTGAAGTAGTAAGTGACTTTGTCTATCTTGGAACCAGCATTAACAGCAGTAATGACGTCGGCTTGGAGATCATGCGTAGGATAACTCTTGCTAACAGGTGTTACTTTGGGCTGAGTAAGCAATTGAAAAGTCGAGCCCTCTCTCGAAGAACGAAAACTACACTCTACAAGTCTCTCATCATGCCTGTCCTAACATATGGCGCTGAAGCCTGGACAATTTCCATCTCGGATGAGCGAATGCTTGGAGTTTTCGAGAGAAAGGTCCTACGCAGGATCTTTGGACCTATTTGCGTTGGTGGCGAGTACCGAATAAGGTACAACCATGAGCTGTACGAGCTATATGCCGATATTGACATAGTAAAGCGCATCAAAATCCAGCGGCTGCGCTGGCTAGGTCATGTCGAGCGAATGGAAGAACACGCTCCAGCTAAGAAGGTGTTATATTCGGAACCCGCTGGAGGACGACGCAGAAGAGGAAGACCAAACCTCCGGTGGAAAGACCAAGTACTGGAGAACCTGACGGCACTTGGAATTTCTAACTGGCGCCAGCTAGCGAAGAACAGAGATGGCTGGCGAAGCATGTTATTTTCGGCCTAAATCGATATTCGGTTGTTATGGCCACATAAGTAAGTAAGTAAGTAAGTACACTTCCATGATTATCGTTCCAAAAACACACACCCTCAGCATATATGATTGCTCTTTTTATCAAATCATTCAACGCGGTATCCATTATGAAATCAATTAAAATTTAATGCAGCATAATTATTTTGATAAAATCCAAATTGGTGAAACGGAAAATGAACACCCTGATTGGCGTTCAATTGATTGGTAATATAACCATGAAATTACAGATATTTTGTGATGTGCAAAATTATAGATCGGAGCTAATAAACTATTGAAAGCTTACCAAATTACCCTTATTTGGTAGCTTCAAAAAGAAAATTAGAATGAACTTTGACAACGCTTTGCTAATTGTAATAAAATAAAGTTAAACATTCCGGCGTTACAGATATTTTTCTTCAGGTTGCGAGGAATAAAAATATTTGCATTAAGGCAGTGACAAAATTATTGTTTTGGGCGCCTTAACTTCTTCTCAAACAAACTGTCAAATTGCAGTAACAAAACGGAAAGATTTAAAACCAACAGATGCTTCTACATGTAATAGATCATTAACCGACAGTTCATTCCCTTCCATTACTTCCATTATAACCAGTTAATAAGAGTACTGCTAGCAGTATCATCAGAGTCATATAGTTACAAACACCAGGTCTTGACTTGGGTATGTTCTGAGCAAATGAAATTATGTAGTACACGCTTGAATTCCTTTGTACTAAAGCCATTGTTATTAATATTAGCTGGGCTCCTTTGCACACGAGTTCCAAAAGAACACTCGCCTATTTATCGAATTGCATGCAAAGCAACAACAAAAATATCAACCCTGTTCGATCACTGGACTCTGTCAATAGAAATTGCAACACTTATTTTTTACTAACTGTATACAACAACAATTTGTTTAATCAAAACTTCTATTTACAATTACTCATTAACTAGATATCATGTTATGTTGCATCCATCACTCTCGGATTGATTTCATTGATTTGTCAACAAACTCGCTCTATGTATACTCTGTGGCAACACTCTAGAATCTTCCTTTATCGTTATCCAGTTTATTCTCTTTCTTTCTTGTTGGCTTGTTCTGCTTATAGCCTATTCCTTTTAGTTAACATTCGTTTCGATGCTACCATTATTCATGCTATTCACAATTAGTGGTGAATATGCATCAATATTCGTTAAACTGTCCTCCTCTTAACCTTGTTCGCCCCGAACAAGTTTCTGTGTTTCCCTTTGATATGGCGCATGTCGCTCCACATGCACTACTTTAAATTTTGGTCTCTTATTCCAGGCACGTTGAATACAATACATTTTAATTTTGTTATAATCGCATATGGTCCTTGGCAATAAATCTGTAGTTTAACAAGCCTTTCCTTTATGAAGTAGCAATCGCTCTCTGGTCAGGCTAAGGCAAGCCGTGGAGGCTAAGGAACATAATACAGAAGAACACAAATTATTTAGAGAAGCCAAGATAAATTAAGTTGTGCACGCTGAGAAAGAGATCAAGATAGATTCGAGTCGTCAACTCATGGAATTCATAAAAACTATGATGCAACAGCAGCAACAACAGCTACTAGAGAATGCGTCTAACCAACGGAGCAGAAAGAAGGAAGTTTGTCTCACAAAAAACACGTCATCGAAGAGCTACAAGAAGGAATTGATTCACATTTCATCAAATTTCCGGAGCCATTAATCCGGAGTCACAGACCTGAAAGAGCTTGCGGATAATTTCGATGAAAGAATATGTACAGAACCTTCGAGATTTCGCTTCTGACATTGAGCGCTTACGTCGCCTAGGATTCTCCGGTAAATGGAAAGAATTCATCGAAAAAATAAAAATAGAGAAATTCATAGATGTTATATGTAAGACGATACCACGTGTGCCCCAGCCATGTCACCAAAGAATACATATTCCGACAGTCAGTATGCAGTAAGTAACGCTTTGATATATGAAGCAGGTAGTTTTATGTGTCGGCTAATGCCACGAGTACGCCAACTAGAAGCACATTGTCGACATAAGACTTACTAAAATATTCCCGGAAGAGTCAGAGACCACTGAACGAGTGCAAGAAGACCAGTGGTACGACCTAGATCTCGTAAAGATTATGGAATACAAGGAGCAGAGCGTACGTCCAGATTGGCAAGAAATTGGTCATGAAAGTTCAATGACAAAGTTATACTGGGTGCAATGGCAAAGCCTGGACTTGCAAGATGGATGTCTATCCCGAGCATAGGAGAGTGAAGTTGGAAAAATCACCAATGGGTTTCTGGTGGTGCCCAAGGCAAGAAAAGTGAAGTGAAAGATGAGTATCACAGTGCTTCCAGAGGATGACATTTGGGCATCACCAAAACTATCGAGAAAATAAAGAATCGAAACCGTGGGTTGAACCCCATGGCTGATTGGATTCGAAAGTGTGAACAATATGCAATCGCTAAAGGCCGCACTAATAAAAGCCGGGGTAAAATGCGCCAATACACCGTGGGTGCTCTTTTTGAGCGAATTGCTATGGATAAGCTGGACCATTCCTAGAAGCAACGCAGGGGGTAAGTATGTTCTGGTAGTTATAGGTTACTTCAGTAAATGGCCTGAAGAAACTAGTACAGTTGCCGACGTATTCGTCAACCAATGAATTACTCGTTTTGGTGTACCGATGGAGTTACACTCAGAATAAGGTCGTAATTCGAATCAGTTGTATTCCAGAATATATGCCTTTGCATCCACAATCTGATGTCATTGTAGAATGGTTTAACCGTACCATAGAGGAGTATCTGAGAGAGGTCGTAGATAAATATCAAAAGGCCTTGACGTAAATATACCAATATTCCTGTATCTCCTGAATGTATGCATCCATCCGTATTCGCACAACCTCCTCACTTCGCTGCTCGATCGATACCAATATATATCTCCTTATGGTTTCTTATTTTGCATCCGCACAACTGCCTCCCTTCGCTGCTCGATCACTACTGCCGTCCATCTCGCTCGAACATTCTCCGGCATTGAGACTCGATACTTCTCGAGGCCCAACAGGTTCTATTGGTAGGATACAAAGCCTCTGTATAGGGCGGCTAATGATGTTGTGACCAGTCCAAATAGATACATTGTGGACTAACCCGTCGCTGCTTGGATGCAATGTCCCATAGGTATCCCTGGTGCAGCCGGGTTAATGAAATGCCGATCGGTTTGTTGCGCTAAAAGTTGCTCGAAGTGGTCTGGGGTTAGCCAAATCTGCAACATCCGTCCCAGCTCTCGCTCGGCACCTACAAAATTGGTGCCATTATCACTCCAAAGATGCCGACAGTGACCATATCGTGAGGTAAAGCGAATATATGCCATCAGGAAGACATTGGTAGACAAGTTTGATACAAATTCAAATGTACCACTTTGGATACCATGCACACGAGCAGCGGAATGTAGCCCTTGATGATCACGTTTCCTCTTCGTTTACTCGACAATTTTGGGCGAATCTAAACACTCAAACCGTTACTCTTATTAAAAAGTGAGCGACGAGTATCGATGCATGTATCGATCCTTTATAAATAATGCTCTGAAGTCAGCTGTCTCGTTTCAGCCAGCACAATACTACAATAGAGTCCGACCAACAATTAGCCGAACTGATTTTGAACCCGGGGTGAGTTTCGCAAATGGACAGCACGCGCTGCATTAATTCGTTGAGTTACGTTGCTGCACGCAATTCGAGTCACGGTATAGTCTCCGTTCGTAAGGGTGCCGCTCTAGATTTTGTTAGCAATAGATTGGATGTCACTACTCCATTGTCCTGTATGACCGCATATATGGTCGCTCCGAATGCTCGGGAAGATGCATCGGAAGAGCCGCGTAAAGCTATATTTAGCTGTCGCGTGTAGCCTGTCCAACGCGGTATACGAAGGCTACTGAACTGTTGTATTTGAGAGAAAATACCCTGCCACGCCGTCCTCGGCGGTAGAGGTAACTGGTATCCCAACCTAATTTTTTAAGTAAAATCTTTGCCTTTATTATAAATGGTGATGTTACCCCGATGGGGTCATAAATTCGCGCGGTGACGCTTAAAACCATACATTTAGTGCAACAAGTAGGTTCCACCACTGGCAGCACTGATGCCTCCATATGGGTGTTCAGCCAAGCGTCGTCCACTCTAGGGCTCTAGAGAGGCAATATTCACCTAATTTTCCTGTCTCATTCCTCCAAAGTATTCGATGTAAGTCACAAGGTTGCGGTGCCATCTTTACCTGCGGAAATATTTGCTTGAAATCTGCCGACATGCCATACGCGTCCAATCGAAATCCCCAAAGGAGATCGATCAAATCTTGTTGGAATTTGGGTCCGATTATTTGGATATCGATCAGGGAAACTCCTGTATCAGTTGAACAAGAGGCATCGAACACTACCCGAAACTTTTTCACGATTGCGTGATGAGCAATATAATAGGTTTTGACTTCTGGTGGTCTCGTTGCCAGTCATTCGCTATATATTCGATTAGGAAGGTCTGGTATTTTCCTTTTAATTCTGGTTTTTTAACCATTGCTGTTACACGATTAGAACCAACACGATTCCAATCGCGTCGTAAGGGAATTGTAAAACATAGCGCCCTCTCCGAGCTTCGAAGGTGTGCATCTCCGAGAAAATCGTCCTCCACTCCATCTGCCTCCTTCGTTGTTGGCCGCAACAACGCCTGAGATTGTCGGGATCTCGCCAAAATAGCCAGCCTAAGCGCGTCTCTTGCGCTACATCCGATGAGCCCATATACCCAGCACCAACAGCGTTTGTACTGGTGCTATTTGGTGGAAAGTTGGGTCTGCTAAAAGTTTGGATATATCTCTGGTTAAGCTCTGCCTTTATACGCGTATAAGGGACAATAACATTTTCCCCAAGATCAATGTAACTATTTGGCATTTAAGCATAATCCGAAGCTCGTCGTTGTAAAGTGACATCAAACGTCTTGAAATTGATTTGTTGAGGAAACGCCAATTTTTGTTCGGTTATAGATTTGATTATGTTTGCCGATGTCTTTACTGGTTAAGTTTATTTGTGCACCACTGTCGCATATCGCATGAATTCTCACCATCATTCCATTATGAGCTACAAAACGTATCTGCGCGGTAGCCAATAAAATAGAATGAGAATTGCTAGCTGCTCCTTATATCATAGTAGTACCGCCTACATGCTCGGATGGTCCCGACGAATTGAAAGTGCTGCAAACTCCGAGGCCGGTCTCCACTTCAGTTACTAATTGCTATTGCTCCTCACTCGGACCCGCCTCCACTGTTGGTAGCATCGACATCTGAGAGACCTCCTCCTTGGAGTTCGTTGATAGCTATGTTCGTTATGGGGTGCCCTTGCCATTGGACAAACAGTTTCTTGCAGTATGACCCCTTCGCCAACAATTTTGACATAGTCGCAGTTCAAAAATTCGTTCAATTTTCTCCTCACGATTCATGCGTTCAATCGCAGAACATCGGTGAAATACTTGATCTCTCTCTTGAGCAGCTGAGACAGGGCTTCGTGCGGATTCCTCTATGCTTATTGCTTCATTGTCTCTCCGTGTCACCGTTTTTTTGGCCACCACCTGAGGAATTAAAGAAAATCAAATACTTAGAAAAAGACTGAATTGCCTAACCAGTATTAGCATTATTTAATAAGTCGCCCTAAAATAAAATAGCAATCAGCCGTTTAGTTAATCCGCAATAATGCCGTCTGTCAGGTTATTATTTTATTCGGATTAAGTGCGCCGGTAATCCGGAATTAGGCTGCCGTCTGTCTAGGCTATAAGTCGCAGATGATATGTTACTTTATGTCGCGGAAATATTCCGTAGTATGTAGCAAAGGTCACATAGAGACAATATATACAAGAATACTACCACCATAATACTACACTGGGAAATTTTAAATGGTTATTTTAAACTCGATTTCGTTGATCAAGTGCTATTATTAACTTCGGTAAGCTAGCTTTATGACGTTATTTACACTCATACAGCTAGATAACCAAAGACAATACAACACCACTATTTATAGGTTCAAAAACTGATATCACAAAGCAAAATTATAATCGAAAATACCTGTTTTCATTATTTGGTTTTATTACAGATATTGCATTAACAAAATTTTCACGTATATAAATATGAAAGATGAATCCCTTTTAATTTAATTCAAATTAGTAAATTAATACATTTTGTTTAAATTTTTTTCTTTAATTCTAATTAAAATGTTAATAAAAAATTTAAGCAAGAAATTAAAATAAATTAAACTATATTAAAAAATTAATTCTTCAATTTAATCTCTACCTTTCACATTATCTACATAATAAAAAAAATTCCATTTCCCTTGTAATTTCCAACTCAAAGCGTTGACAAAACTGTTTGCATCAGACGAACGAACAACTTATTCTCTTCATTCTCTAATGGTTTAAGCCCGTATGACACTGCTTTTTACATATTTTTTTGTATTGTTAATATATTAAAAAACGCAAAATGTCACTGATTATAAAGGATATAGCAATATATTGTGTGAAAAGGACAACTATATTAATTAATCTGGAATAGACAAATGATTGTAAACAAATATATTTGAAAGGAAGACCGAAAATACAACATTCTTCACATTTATACTAATTATATGTGTTTTGTATTTTCGAATTCTTGAAGTAGGCCAAACTGGCAAACGAGCATTATAAAAAAGTTAAATTTTCTTCTATTTTTACAAATTACATAATCTACATAAAAATATACCAAATGTTTATATAAAATTAACTTCAACAAAAAAAAAATATAAATTTCATATTCATAATACAATGCAAAACAAATACACACTATAAAGCATACACACACACACTTGCTACAAGCTAGTGGGTAACAGCAGCATGACTTAATTTACAACCTCTTACCTTCCAAAAATAAAATAAGCGGTATGCGCCTTTAGCGAGACTCTTCTCAAATTTTATTTACTTAGTTATTTGGCCATTACAACCGAAAATCGAGTTAGGCTTTGCCAGCCAAGTTTTTCCTTCGCTAGCTGGCGCCAGTAAGAAATTCCAAGCAATGACAAGTTTTCTAGTACTTGGTCTTTCTACGGAGGCTAGGTCTGCCTCTTCTGCGTCGTCCACCAGCGGCTTGCGAATATAACACCTTCTTAGCCGGAGCGTCGATATGACCTAGCTAGCGCAGCCGCTGAACAATAAACATTTTATGTTATAGTGGTATCTTGTAAGTGAAGAATTCTTTTTTAATTATCTTACTAATAATTCTTATCCCAAAAATGTCGAAACATTCATTATAAATAATTTAGTGAAGAGAAACTATCTGGAAGCGAAGTGGATAGCATAGAACAACATGATAACACACGGACGAATGTCAGTTCTCAGGCAAAGAAAGTGAAGACGAGAATATTTTGAATATACGTTGAGGTCAAAAGAGAGGAAGACCGTTATAAAGTTCAAAAAGTGGTGTGGAAGACTAAAAAAAAAAAATAAGAGCGATAAGTACAAAAAACAAACATCATACACTGCATATATTTTCTTTCCTCGTTTCATGTTTACTCTGCAGCGAACAATGTCAAATTAAAATCGTCAAGAAATCCATAGTGTGCGACGAAATGAATGTCAACAGATCGTTTGAAATTGTTGTCAGTGTGTGGTTTGCTTAATTGCAGCGAGCTTCACACATAACACACATGAGGAGTAACAAAACGTGATATATACACTTGCAGCGATTGGATTTTTACAATTTTTGATTTCTCCGGACTGAAATCTATTAGAATGTACACATAAAGCTTAAAATTATTTTTTTATGTTAATATTGAAAGTGAAATCACTTCTTCCATTATAAAGATATTGTAACGAGTATCGATGGTTGATTACTCATCACTATTGTGACTGACACTATTGTGAATGACACGAATATTGGCAGCATCGAAACGAATGCCAAAAAAAAGAAATAGGCGATAACCAGAACACGCCAACGAGAAAGAAAGAGATGAATCCCGACTACAATAGGGGAGAATTCTGGAGTGTTGCCACAGAGTATAAATAGAGCCAGTGTTGACAAATCCAAATGAATTGAATCTCGAACGTGATTGCGCAAACATCGATACAGTATGAGAGGCAAATGTTGCAAGTACATTAAATTGTTATTGTAAATAGTTGATTGTAAATAGAGTTGATTAAATAAATTGTTGCTGTATATAGTTATACAAAATATGTGCTGCAATTATTACTAACAGAATCCAGTGATCGATCAAGGTTGATTCAAATAGTATTAAACGTTCACAAAATAAAAACGTAACAATATATAAATTTTAGGAATTAGAATGCAAGAGATAATAAATATTTATTGATATTATCAGATATGAGTGATTTAATGCAAAATGTATCTATCTAACAACTACCATTCAAACCATTCAGGTCATTTTGATAGCCAAGGGTATTCAATTATATTTTATTTTCAATGCTATCGATAAATACGGTTGTATCGTAAACAATTTTACTTCGATATGTTAAAGTTTTTAATAAAAAAAAAACGCATAAAAAGCGCCGCATGTAAGGTGAAAAACAGAAACGAATAGAGCGTGTAGAAGGTGCGAAACGTGTAGAACATGCTGATGTGAAAATGGTTGATGTGGAGCTTCAGCTTTAATTTTCATATCCTTAGGATTAATTGAAATAAAAAAACAAATGGAAGAAATAATTGAATTCGTTCGAGAAAATCGATTCCTACATGGTAGACAGCACTAAATATTAAAGTCATTGTAACTTATTTTAACTAAAGCTTTTAGGTTTCACAAATTCCAAAAAAGGATTAATTTCACGTGCAAAATGGTCAAATATACAGTCACTGTCATAGCTCTTTTTTTATAAAGGCAGTATTAGCCTAGACAGACGGCAGCCTAATTCCGGATTACCAAGTTAATTCGAATTAACTCGGGCATTAATTGCAGCTAATCCGCATTAACTCTATGAGTTAATTCTCAAAATAAAAGAGGATTAGGGCAATTTGCGATGGCAACACTGTTGAAAATTTTCTATTGTGAATTTTTCTCGATCCATTTTACAAAATATTAGGTGTATTCGCTAACAAAAAACTTTCAACAATTGTTAACAATTTTCAACATGGAAAGCGTTGGCGAACAAATAAATCCAGCTGTCAATTACGAACTGTGAATGTCAATTTACAAGTTTCTGATAGTTTTCAGTTTACGTACTTCTTGTAGATTTTCTCATAGCGAGAGTGACAGATGACAGAAATTGATAGTGATAGTAATGTAAAGTGAGCAGACCTAATAAAACAGTAATCAGCCGTTTAGTTAATCCGCAATACTGCCGTCTGTCAGGTTAATATTTTATTCGGAATTAGTGCCGGTAATCCGGATTAACGCTGCCGTCTAGGCTATAAGTGTGTATATTGGCAATGAACAGCGGTTTTCGGACGCTGCCACTGCCGTTGCCGTCGCTTGTAATTTGCGCTGGTTTATAATATACATGGCACATGTTACATGTTGAAAGCTTCATTTACAAAGCGCGAGAATGCTCGAAAGCAAGAATACAGCAGTTGTCAAAAATCTTTACATGTCATGTGCAGTGCTGCCAGACTTCAAAAATAAAAAAGCTAACAAATCAAATCAGTTAAACAACGGCCGGTCTTTTCAACATATCATTAGTAGCTTATATTTTATTTTTAAGTTTAACAATCGAAGCATACATTAGGTACGAATATATGAGACAATAAGTTCATAAAACTATGAATTATATTATTACTAAAATTAAATGAGGCAATTTCAAGTTTTTACAACTAAATAACATGTGAATTTTGAAGAGGACGATGACAAACTATTTCAACATTCTATAACAACTTATTGCTAAAAAATTCACAATTTTATATAGGGTATCCATAAGGTGTCATAACACGTCGTATTGTCATATTATCAAAAGTTTATACAATAATTTAAAAAGCTTTGTTGTTGTTCTCTATACAAAAGCGACTTAACACAATGCAACTTTGTAACCTATGTTTTTTGGTGGTGTAATTCATCAGTTGTTTCTATTAATTCTTCTCTTGAAAATAAACATCTGCGTAAAAAACATCTTATACAAAAAATTATAAACATTTACTTGATACACTTATGAGTAAATCCAATCCTTGCTTTTTGCACAAAGCAAATATGTATTATTTTTGTTTTTTCCATTTCTCTTGGCATTTTTAATTTAAGATTCGGTCAAAATCGATACTCGATTGTGATGACAAAATAAGAAGAAAATCAGATGACAAAGTATTGAAAAATCACGCTATTATGACGGCGTATTATGAGGTGGATGAACTACTGATAATTTTGAAGCTAAATGACAAATAATAAAAATATATTTAGCCTCAAGAAGGCTAAACTGGAAACACTGGTCATGAGCTTGAGGTGTCCATCGCGAAAATCAGACTAAGAACAATAGTTTTTGAAGGTAGAGTATGAGTTGGTAATTTAAGCTCGCATGGCAACAATGTTTCTTGCTGTACCGCATTATACCGTACTGCGTCTATTTGAATGTTTCGTATATCGTTTCCCCGTATTGTACGGGATTATACCGCACTGTACCGTACCGCATTTTTTTGTGCTTTTGAATATTCGCTAAAATCTTAATACATATATTAAGATAAATTTACATGAAATACACTTAATATTATACTTACTAATTATTTGTACTTTTATTTGTAAATAAGAATTTCAAATGAATGTCAGCACATATCAGATAGTGCGTTAACTAATTTCATTGTGATATTAAGTTTTTTTCACGTACAGTACCATGACTTTGTCATAAAGATCATTAAGCATCGAGACTTTTTATGTGGGCAATTTCATAAGGAATATTCATACATACTTTTTATGTATTTTGGCCTTAAGATAGTAAAAACAAATTATACTCTCAATGTGAGAAAATATACAAAAGTACGCGGACGGAAACTTATCAGAAAATTGCAAATTTGCAATCACAGTACGTAATTGACAGCTCGATTCTTTTTTTCTATAGGTGATGCAAAGTGATGGCAAAAATTTTACTATCACAAACTATCAGGTCTCTTTAATTTTTATGCTCTTATTTTTAAATTCTCTGTCACATAAATCGAGTACGCGGACGCTTTCCTGTCGACAATTGTTAACAATTGCTGGAAGTTGTCAATACGCAAATAAACATATCCTTTACAATTTTAACAGAGCTGTCAGCTCAGTAGCACGGTATAATTTTATTCGGTAAAGTTTTAATTTTAAAAGAACAAAATACACGGCAGAAGTAAACTAATTCCGAACTACAACGTTACCGAGCTAGGTGTGAAGAGCCCTAAACTGGAAACACTGGTCATGAGCTTGAGGTGTCCATCGCGAAAATCAGACTAAGAACAATAGTTTTTGAAGGTAGAGTATGAGTTGGTAATTTAAGCTCGCATGGCAACAATGTTTCTTGCTGTACCGCATTATACCGTACTGCGTCTATTTGAATGTTTCG
>OY978528.1:235000-275000 GCA_963854835.1 Megamerina dolium
CGTTATTTCATCCCACTTCATCGTTTTCTTTTTTGCCGATTTTCCGATGATACTTTTTCTATTAACTCAATTATTTTTCCCAGTACACTTCCATGATTATCGTTCCAAAACACGCATTTTCAGCATATATGGTTACTGTTTTTATCAAATCATTCAGCGCGGTATCCATTTTGAAATCAATTGAAATTTAATGCAGCACAATTATTTTGATAAATTATTACACCTCTGTCTCAGCATTCATGGTAACCACCCAAAAATCTAAATTGGTAAAAAGGAAAATGAACGCCATGATTGGCGTTCAATTGATTGGTGATATAACCATGGAATTATCAAAAGCAAAATATATCGTTCCTTCGTTAGCTGCTTTAGGCGGCTGTTTTGTTGACGGTCTCGGTAACAATCACGTCACACTGTTTTTAATAGCGCCATTATTTTGTAACCGAGTTGGAAAAGAACACCAACTCGCATTTAATTTCCCTTTTACTTGAATATAATTTCCATTTAATTACTTAGCAACGCTGGTTGTATATATTGTTGTTCGTGAAATTTATAAACGAAATAAAATCAAAAAAGAAACAATTCTGCGGAATTGTGGTAAATATATTCGTTTATTTAAAATAAGTTTTTATTTGCGCTTGCTTTATTTTGCTTATTTTTGTTTATATTTGCAATAATTTGACGTGTTGTTGAAATTTCCCAAGCACATTCCAGTAGTCTATTCACAATAGTGCTGTTTTTTTACTTTCCAACACTATAACTCAGGTCGATTAAAATGTAAGCAACTTCAGTTGAACTCGGTTATTACAAACTGTACACCACAAATCATCCGCATGGTAAGGCACGCGGAGGAACTGCCATATTGATAAAAAGCAGAATACAACATCATGTTCTCAAAGATTTCAGTAGCGTCTACTTGCAAGCAACATCTATATGGCTGGAAGAATACATCTCTAAGCTAGTAATATCTGCGATATACTGTCCCCCAAGATACAGTTTTACCGAACAGCAATATAAAGAATTTTTCTCAACTCTTGGTAGCAAATTCTTGGTTTCTGGCGAATTCAACGCCAAACACACTCACTGGGGCTCCCGCTTAATAACTCCAAAAGGCAGAAGACTATGTTCAATCATCACTAACCACGGCTACGATGTTATTTCAAATGGTCAACCGACATATTGGCCGACGGACATGAGGAAAATACCCGATCTCATAGACTTTGGAGTCGCCAAAGGTTTGCAGATGGAAAATATCTCCACAGAGTGTAATTATGATTTTTAGTAAAATCTAAATAAAAACTCAAAATAAAGTAAAACTTGAAGTAAAATTATAAAAAATAAAAATAAATATGTGGCACTTAAAGCCCCAAAGGGCTCATTGGCCGAGCTTCTCTTCCATTACTGTTGTGCGTCTTAAATTTGGACAGTATTAGAAGGGACCTACTTATTTTAACCGGTTCCGAACGGCAGAACACTTGTGACATCACTTTTTCTGAGCACAGAGTTCTTTTTAGAAGCTTTTTTCATGGCAGGTTGTTACTGTCGGAAGAATTGCCGACAGGTGGGTACCATTCGAAAGAAAAATCTTATCGATATTAAATTTGTTATGCATCAGCCGGGGATTGAATCACGACCTACAGATCAGAAGGCGAACACACTAACCACTGAGCTACGGCACCCTAAAAGTAAAATTATAACAAGTGTAAATATTTTAAAAACAACTAAGATATAAACTAAACTAAAACATAAGTGCGTTTCTGTAACCTTGCTATATATCGCAAAATATAACACTTTTTTCTTGTTATTTCAAGTGCTTCTGTTAATGGCGTGAACAAAAAATTGCGATAAGTGATGCGATAAATATTTATATTACTGGCTTTATGTCAAGTGAATTTTAGTTTTTGCAACGAGAAGTAACCAAATGAGTATAATATTGTAACGAGTATCGATAGTTGATTACTCATCACTATTGTGACTGACTCTATTGGCAGCATCGAAACGAATGTCAACAAAAAGAAATAAGCGATAACCAGAACAAGCCAACGAGAAAGGAAGAGAAGAATCTCGATAAAGGAAGATTCTGGGGTGTTGCCAACAGAGTATAAATAGAGCCAGTGTTGAGCAGTGAGAATCAATCGAATTCCGAACGTGAATGCGCAAACATCTATACAGAGGCAAAAGTTGCTAGTACATTAAAGTGTTATTGTAAATAGTTGATTATAAACAGAGTTGATTGTAAATAGAGTTTATTAAATAAATTGTTGCTGTATATAGTTGTATAAAATAAGTGTTGCAGTTATCATTAACAGAATCCAGTGATCGAACAAGGTAATTCAAATAGAATTAAACGTTCACAGAATAAAAAACGTAACAATTGGTGTCAGAAGTAGGATTCTGTAAAGATGGTGAAAATTGACCAACTAAAAGTGGACCAGCTTAAAAAGCTGTTGGTAGAGATGAATCTATCGTCATCAGGTGCAAAGGCGGAACTGCTGGTGAGGCTGAGGAAAGCTATGGAGGCTAAGGGAATTAACGTAGAAGAACATGAGTTCTTCGAGGAAGCCGATATACAAGCAGTCGTACACGCTGAGGAAGAAAGCAAGATAGATTCGAGTGGTCAACTAATGGAACTCATGAAATCCATGATGCAACAACAGCAGCAGCAACTGCAAGGAATTAATGCGAAGTTACAAGAAAATGCGTCTCGCATTGACTCCAAGTTTCAAGAACATTCGGTACGTCAAGAAAACGCTATGGGAGAGTTCCAGAAAACAATTGACTCCAAGTTTCAAGAACATTCGGTACGTCAAGAAAACGCTATGGGAGAGTTCCAGAAAACAATTGACTCCAAGTTTCAAGAACATTCGGCTCGCCAAGAACACGTCATCGAAAATCTACAAAAAGGAATTGAACTTAGATTTCAGGAAATTTCCGGAGTTATTAATGACAAAGTCACAGAGCTGAAAGAACACGTGGATGAGTTGGATGATAAGCTGAAGGAACATGTCGACGACTGGGAAGATAAGTTCGAGAAATTACAGCACGAACTCAATCAACTAAAAATAAATGGACCAGCCACATCAGTGATTAGAGATTCAAGTACAATCAAACTAAAGTCACCAACATTTGACGGAAGCACGCCATTCAATATCTTCAAGCTTCAATTCGAGACAACAGCGTCGAAGAATCAATGGGATGATAGCGACAAGACTGCTGCTTTAATAGTCGCATTAAAAGGTAATGCTTCCGAGGTGTTACAGATGATTCCAGAGAAAGATCGTGGTAGCTATCAGTCACTGATGGACACACTCCAGCGAAAATATGGAAATGAATACAAGAGTCAATTACATCGAGTGGAATTGAGATCGCGAGTGCAACGGAGTAATGAGAGCCTTCAGGAATTCGCTTCCGATATTGAGCGCTTATGTCATCTAGCGTTCTCCGGTAATTCGGAAGAGTTCGTCGAAAAAATAAAAATAGAGGCATTCATAGATGGCATACGTGATGGAGAGACAAAGCGTGCCCTAGTCATGTCACCCAGGAATACTTATGCCGAAACAGTCAGTAGTGCCTTGATGTTTGAAGCCGCCAGTTTCATGTGTCGACCAATGCCACGGGTACGCCAATTAGAAACAGAAACAACAGATCTGGTTGAAGTAGTGCGTCAGGCAGTAAAATCAGTAGTTCAGCCTGAAGGAAGAACAACAGGTCGACGCGAAAACAAGTTTACTGGTAAGTGCTTCATTTGTGACAAACCAGGACACATGGCGCGTGACTGCCGTCTACGACGAAAGCGATCAAGATCGAATTCTCCAGGAAGACAAAAGAAGGAGAATAAGGTGGATAGCGATCGCTCCACTAACACAAATCCATCGTTAAACTAAATCGAGTCAGTTCAGCGGGGCGTGAACTGACTCCAACAGTGGGTTGCCCCATCATTCACATTTCACAACTACAGCGTGTGCCAAGCAGCTTGACTATTGATGGAAAATTGGACAATATGGAATTCATGTTAACCCTGGACACTGGTGCATCACATTCTATAATCAAGAGCGATTTGGTAAAGAGGTTTGAGCCTTTAATGGGAATAAAATTGCGTACAGCAACGGGTGAGGATGCACAAATTCTGGGCAAGATAAAGAAACGAGTATCTATTGGAAATTGCACATGGGAACATGAATTCATTGTGGCCGACATCATCGATGACGTAATAATTGGTGTTGATTTTATGATTGACAACGGATTTACGTTAGATTTGAATCAACGGATACTACGTTATGCAAATGTCGAACTACCATTGAACATCGGTTACAAGCGTAGTGGGAACATCAAACGAGTACTGGCATGTCAACGCCAAGAGGTTCCAGCAAAATCAGAAGCGGTGATATGGGCACAGATGAATGTGGATGATGGGACAGGCAAGTTGTGGCTGGTGGAAGCAGATAAAGAAATAACGAATAAAAACATCATACTTGGTAGGACGTTAGTAGAACCTAAAGAAAATGGAATAGTACCGGTGCGAATTTTAAATCCAACTAATACATCTACAGTTGTGAAGAAAGGAATGGTGATTGGTCATTGCCAGGAAGTTACTGCCATAGTAGACTGCGAAAAGGGTTCGTCGATAAAAAGTGGAAGATCAGGAACTGTCAGAGTGGAAATAAAAGCACAGATGGAAGAATGGGCAGGCGTGCTTACCAACCAGCAAAAAGAAAAGGCTTTACAACTATTGGAGAAGTACAGTTCAATCTTTTCTTCAAATGGAAAAGCTGGAGGACGAACAACCATCGTGAAGCATCACATTGACACCGGTGATTCTAGACCAATTCGTCAAACACCACGACGAGTTCCATTGGCCAAAAGAGACGAAGCCATTAAGCTGATTTCCGATATGCAGAAACAAGGTGTTATTGAACCATCAGCGAGTCCATGGAGTTCACCAGTTGTGCTGGTAAAGAAGAAGGATGGAAGTACTCGATTCTGTGTGGATTACAGAAAGCTAAATGATATTACGAAAAAAGACAGCTATCCACTGCCAAGAATCGATGACACTCTGGACACACTATCTGGTGCGAAGTGGTTCTCAACTCTTGATTTGCAAAGTGGCTACTGGCAAGTGGAACTTGGTAAGGAAGACAAAGAGAAAACAGCTTTCAGTATTGGCGATGGTCTATGGCAATTTACAGTCATGCCATTTGGTTTATGCAATGCGCCAGCTACTTTCGAACGTTTGATGGAGCGTGTACTCAGAGGACTACACTGGAAAACGTGCTTGGTGTACCTGGATGACATTATTGTGATGGGAAAAGATTTTAACGACCACCTGGAAAAGTTGAAAGAAGTATTTGAACGTATACAATCAGCAGGGCTTAAACTGAATATGAAAAAGTGTTCACTCTTCAGGCAAGAAGTTAAATATCTTGGTCATAAAGTAACAATAGAAGGGGTACATACCGACGAGGAGAAAGTAGCAGCAGTTCAAGAATGGCCTATTCCGTCGAATCTTCACGAGTTAAGAAGCTTCCTAGGCTTATGCACCTACTATAGACGATTTGTTCCTGGATTTGCAAACATCGCCAGCAGTCTGCATGAGTTAACAAGAAAGAACAAACCATTTGTATGGGGCGAAGACCAACAGAAAGCATTCGAACAACTGAAAGAAAAACTCTGTTCAGCACCAGTATTAGCGTATCCAGTACCTGGTCAAAAGTTTGTGTTAGACACAGATGCGAGTGGCTATGGAATAGGTGGTGTGCTCTCTCAGATCATAGGTGGGCAAGAAAAAGTAATAGCATACTACAGTAAAATCCTGTCGAAGCCAGAAAGAAACTACTGTGTCACTCGAAGAGAGTTGCTCGCAATACTGGAATGTGTAAAGTATTTCCATAAATACTTGTACGGTCAGTCATTTCATCTACGAACTGACCACGCAGCGCTAAGGTGGTTATTACAATTTAAAAACCCAGAAGGACAATTGGCGCGCTGGATTGAAAGGCTGCAGAGTTATCATTTTACCATCGAACATCGTAAAGGAGGACATCACGGCAACGCGGATGCTCTATCTCGTCGTCCTTGCAAAATGGAATGTAAACATTGTTCCCGAGTGGAAAGCAAGGAGCACATTGTCGACGTACGACTTACAAATATATTGCCGGAGGAGACATGGACCACCGAACGAGTGCAAGAAGATCAGCGGAACGACCCAGATCTCGTAAAGATTATGGAATACAAGGAGCAGGGCATACGTCCAGATTGGCAAGAAATGGCTAATGAGAGTCCAATAGCAAAGGCATACTGGGCGCAGTGGCAAAGCCTGCACTTCCGAGACGGATGTTTATTCCGAACATGGGAAAGTGAAGATGGAAAAATCACTTATGATCTGCTAGTGGTACCCAAGGCAAGAATAAATGAAGTGATAGCTGAGTATCACAATGCCTCCAGTGGAGGGCATTTGGGAATCACCAAAACCGTCGAGAAAATAAAGAAACGATTTTATTGGGTTGGATGCCATGACCATGTCGCTGATTGGATACGGAAGTGTAAGCAATGTGCAATGGCCAAAGGTCCCACTAAGAAAAGTCGAGGTAAGATGCACCACAGTTGCGGATGTATTCGTCAACCAATGGGTTACTCGTTTTGGTGTACCGATGGAGTTACACTCAGACCAAGGTCGAAATTTCGAATCAGTTGTATTCCAAGAGATATGCCGTATGCTGGGTATATACAAAACTCGTACAACACCTTTGCATCCACAATCTGATGGCATGGTAGAACGATTTAACCGTACCTTGGAGGAATATTTGAGAAAAGTCGTAGATAAATACCAAAGAGACTGGGATGTACATATACCAATGTTCCTCATGGCATATCGATGCGCACAACATGATACGACGGCTACTACACCGGCAATGGCAATTTTTGGAAACGAGTTAAGACTGCCAGCTGATTTAAAATTTGGAGTCGTAACACCAACGAGATCAACCGAAGGTAATTATACTAGCGAAAAGCGGGAACAGTTGGATGAAGTACATCGGTTCATCAGAGAGCGGTCGCAGATGATAAGCGATAAGATGAAGGCCAGGTATGACTTGAAAGCAAATTCAAAAGGGTTCTATGAAGGAGAGCTTGTAATGCTTCATAATCCATAACGAAAGAAAGGCCTGTCTCCTAAACTACAGACTTATTGGGAAGGACCATATGAGATTATAGCAAAGATAAATGACGTAGTGTATCGCATTCAACGTGCCTGGAATAAAAGAGCAAAGTTTAAAGTAGTGCACTTGGAGCGACTTGCGCTATATCGAGGTGTAACGAGTATCGATAGTTGATTACTCATCACTATTGTGACTGACTCTATTGGCAGCATCGAAACGAATGTCAACAAAAAGAAATAAGCGATAACCAGAACAAGCCAACGAGAAAGGAAGAGAAGAATCTCGATAAAGGAAGATTCTGGGGTGTTGCCAACAGAGTATAAATAGAGCCAGTGTTGAGAATTGGCAATCAATCGAATTCCGAACGTGAATGCGCAAACATCTATACAGAGGCAAAAGTTGCTAGTACATTAAAGTGTTATTGTAAATAGTTGATTATAAACAGAGTTGATTGTAAATAGAGTTTATTAAATAAATTGTTGCTGTATATAGTTGTATAAAATAAGTGTTGCAGTTATCATTAACAGAATCCAGTGATCGAACAAGGTAATTCAAATAGAATTAAACGTTCACAGAATAAAAACGTAACAATTGGTGTCAGAAGTGGGATTCTGTAAAGATGGTGACAATTGACCAACTAAAAGTGGACCAGCTTAAAAAGCTGTTGGTAGAGATGAATCTATCGTCATCAGGTGCAAAGGCAGAACTGCTGGTGAGGCTGAGGCAAGCTATGGAGGCTAAGGGAATTAATGTAGAAGAACATGAGTTCTTCGAGGAAGCCGATATACAAGCAGTTGTGCACGCTGAGGAAGAGAGCAAGGTAGATTCGAGTGGTCAACTCATGGAATTTATGAAAACCATGATGCAACAGCAGCAACAACAGTTACAACAAAATGCCTCTCGCATTGACTCCAAGCTTCAAGAACATTCGGCTGAATTGCGTATGAAAATTCAAGAAGGTTCGTCCCGCCAAGAAAACGCTATTGGAGAATTCCAGAAAACAATTGACTACAAGTTTCAAGAACATTCGGCTCGCCAAGAGGGCGTTATTGGTGAATTGCGTATGGAAATTCAAGAACATTCGGCTCGCCAAGAACACGTCATCGAAAATCTACAAAAAGGAATTGAACTTAGATTTCAGGAAATTTCCGGAGCTATTAATGACAAAGTCACAGAGCTGAAAGAACACGTGGATGAGTTGGATGATAAGCTGAAGGAACATGTCGACGACTGGGAAGATAAGTTCGAGAAATTACAGCACGAACTCAATCAACTAAAAGTAAATGGACCAGCCACATCAGTGATTAGAGATTCAAGTACAATCAAACTAAAGTCACCAACATTTGACGGAAGCACGCCATTCAATATCTTCAAGCTTCAATTCGAGACAACAGCTTCGAAGAATCAATGGGATGATAGCGACAAGACTGCTGCTTTAATAGTCGCATTAAAAGGTAATGCTTCCGAGGTGTTACAGATGATTCCAGAGAAAGATCGTGGTAGCTATCAGTCACTGATGGACACACTACAGCGAAAATATGGAAATGAATACAAGAGTCAATTACATCGAGTGGAATTGAGATCGCGAGTGCAACGGAGTAATGAGAGCCTGCAGGAATTCGCTTCTGACATTGAGCGCTTATGTCATCTTGCGTTCTCTGGTAATTCGGAAGAGTTCGTCGAAAAAATAAAAATAGAGGCATTCATAGATGGCATACGTGATGGAGAGACAAAGCGTGCCCTAGTCATGTCACCCAGGAATACATATGCCGAAACGGTCAGTAGTGCCTTGACATATGAAGCCGCCAGTTTAATGTGTCGAACAGTGCCACGTGTACGCCAACTACAGGCAGAAACATCAGATCTGGTTGAAGCAGTGTGTCAGGCAGTTAAGTCAGTAGTGAAGCCTGAAGGAAGAACAGCAGGTCGACGCGAAAACAAATTTAATGGTAAGTGCTTCATTTGCGACAAACGAGGGCATATAGCGCGTGATTGCAATCGATCGAGTATGAAGTCTAAAGAAAGAACAAGGAATCAACACAAAAATAAATTTGCCGGTAAGTGCTTCATATGCGATCAAAGAGGACACATGGCGCGTAATTGTCGTCTACGACGCAAGCAACAAAGATCGAATTCACCAGGACAACGAAAGGAAGATCGTGATGTCATTCATCGTGGTAAAGCTGATACTCCATATCATCGTACTTGCACCGTAGATAGCAAACATTGTTCTCGGGTAGGAAGCCAGAATCACATTTTTAACCTACGACTTATGAATGTATTATCGGAAGAGTCATGGACCACCGAACGAGTTCAAGAAGATCAGCGGAACGACCCAGATCTCGTAATGATTATGGAATACAAGGAGCAGGGCATACGTCCAGATTGGCAAGAAATGGCTAATGAGAGTCCAATAGCAAAGGCATACTGGGCGCAGTGGCAAAGCCTGCACTTACGAGACGGATGTTTATTCCGAACATGGGAAAGTGAAGATGGAAAAATCACTTATGATCTTCTAGTGGTACCCAAGGCAAGAATAAATGAAGTGATAGCTGAGTATCACAATGGCTCCAGTGGAGGGCATTTGGGAATCACCAAAACCGTCGAGAAAATAAAGAAACGATTTTATTGGGTTGGATGTCATAACCATGTCGCTGATTGGATTCGAAAGTGTAAGCAATGTGCATTGGCCAAAGGTCCCACTAAGAAAAGTCGCGGTAAGATACACCAATACATCGCGGGTGCTCCATTTGAGCGAATTGCTATGGACATAGCTGGGCCATTTCCAATAGGCAATGCAGGAAACAAGTATGTTCTGGTGGTCATAGATTACTTCAGTAAATGGCCTGAAGTATACACCATTCCAAATTAAGAAGCTAGTACAGTTGCGGATGTATTCGTCAACCAATGGATTACTCGTTTTGGTGTACCGATGGAGTTACACTCAGACCAAGGTCGAAATTTCGAATCAGTTGTATATAGTATTGTGCTCCTTTTGGCACACGTGTTGCGCTCTTCGACTCACTATTGACCTTATCAAACATAAGATCGGAGGTGGAAGCATTGTCATTATGACATTGAAAAATGCAAACAAATTATATTTACAAAATATTTTCCGTGAAAGTCACCAATAAGAGTGGACGTGTTTGATAGAGTCGGAAAAGTTATTGTTTTCGGTATAAAAAAAAAAAAAAAAAAAATTTTAATATTTTGCGAAAAGACGCTAAGAAACTCAAGGAGTTATTTCGGTGATTTGTTTTTTTTTTTTTTTTTTTTTTTTAGAAAAAAAAAATAAAATAATATCGTTTGCAAACAATTTGTTTATAATATGAGTGTTCAGCGCTCTCCTCCCCGGCAACGGCAATCGCCTGTTAATGTGTGTGTAAACAATAATTTGCAATCACCCGCGCAAACCCCTCCGATTAGTGCACTATCAAAAAAAACAGTTGATACACACTGCACAAGTGAAAGTAACAGTGCAAATCTTTTGCCTGCACATATTAAAAATTCATCAAATTTTGCAACAACAATAAATACAGACAAAAAAAATAATTTGTTCTATCGTGATATACTATCTCCCTCTATACCGTGGAGTGTACAATGTGCTTCTCCTGCTGTAACACCAACAGCTACAACATCAAAGCAATCAAATAACGGCGCTTCTACTGAAGTGCATGACCCAGTAGTTAAAGCAACTAGTGCGATGACTAATAAAGAACCAGTTGCTGTTCAAACTGGTATTGATCGCTACATTACTGTAGTAAAGCGAAAGAGAAGTCCGCAAAATTCAAAACAAATGAATTCAACAAAAATTCAAAAACAGAACACTGTCCCTATTAGTTCGGAAAATAGATACGCTCTGCTTTCAGGTGATGAAAGTGACGAAAATATTATCTCCAAGAAAAATTTCAAACCCCCGCCCATTTTCTTGAGAGAACGCAACTCAGATAAGTTGATTTCTAAAATTACAAGTCTTATAGGACCAAAGAATTTCCATGTTGTTCCTATTCGCAAAGGCCAAATTGAGGAAACAAAAGTGCAAATCTACAGCGAAACTCATTATCGCAAAGTAATAGCGGAATTTGATGCTGTAAAAAAGAATTACTACACATATCAGCTAAAAAGTAGTAAGGGCTTAATCGTTGTACTCAAAGGCGTCGAACCCAACGTTGATATTAACGAAATCAAACTTGCCCTTCAGGAAGAAGGGTTTCAAGCCAAAACAGTATTCAACATTCTCAACAAGAGCAATATACCTCAACCGTTATATCGTATTGAGCTTCAGCCTGAAACAAAACCCCTAAAAAAAGGTGAGGTACACCCCATATATAAAATTCGATATTTATTGCATCGCAAAATCACAATCGAAGAACCCCATAAGAGAACTGGACCTCCTCAGTGCAGCAACTGCCAAGAATATGGACATACTAAGACATATTGTACCCTGCCAGCTGTTTGTGTGATTTGTGGAGATCTCCATAAATCAAACATATGCCCAAAATCTAAAGACGATGCTAGCATGAAAAAATGCAGCAATTGTGGAGGTAATCACACTGCAAATTATAGAGGTTGCCCAGTATATGCAACCCTAAAGCTAAATTTCTCCGCTAACAATCAACCTCTAAAACCAGTTGAGCAAACTCAGATAGCCAACTCAAGTAAGAGACAAAATATTGATGCAACACAATTCTTCTCTGCAATCCCAAACAAGAATCAAACCAATTCATACGCTAGCGTGTTAAAACAAAACACACACCAACAAAGCAATGTAAATAATGAGCAGAAACACTCACTGCCCACCCAACAGCCAAGTACCCTTGAACATTTGCTTCAAACATTAATTCAGAATATGAACCAATTCATGAACTCAATGCAAACAATGATGCAAGAAATGATGAAAAATCAATCGATGTTACTCCAAACATTGCTATCCAGACCATGAGTTGTCTCAAGATATGCCACTGGAACGCCAACGGCTTAAGCCAGCACCGTTTGGAGCTAATTCAATTCCTTGCATCCAACCAAATCGACATAATGATGATATCTGAGACCCATTTCACTGACAAAAATTGCTACCAAATACCATATTACAAACTGTACACCACAAATCATCCGCATGGTAAGGCACGCGGAGGAACTGCCATATTGATAAAAAGCAGAATAAAACATCATGTTCTCGAAGATTTCAGTAGCGTCTACTTGCAAGCAACATCTATATGTCTGGAAGAATACATCTCTAAGCTAGTAATATCTGCGATATACTGTCCCCCAAGATACAGTATTACCGAACAGCAATATAAAGAATTTTTCTCAACTCTTGGTAGCAAATTCTTGGTTGCTGGCGATTTCAACGCCAAACACACTCACTGGGGCTCCCGCTTAATAACTCCAAAAGGCAGAAGACTATGTTCAATCATCACTAACCATGGCTACGATGTTATTTCAAATGGTCAACCGACATATTGGCCGACGGACAAGAGGAAAATACCCGATCTCATAGACTTTGGAGTCGCCAAAGGTTTGCAGATGGAAAATATCTCCACAGAGTGTAATTATGATCTATCATCTGACCACTCACCCACGGTAATATCTATAAAATCACCAAGCCCCCAAGGTAATTGCGTTAGAAAGAAAATAGACTGGTTAAAATTCAAGAAATATATAAATTCCCATATTCCTCTGAGTACTGTATTAAGAAATGGACACGATGTAGACTCAGCACTCGAAAAATTCAACCAGCTGCTCTCATTAGCTCTCAGCTCAGCCACCTGCACAAAGGTATGCAAGCAATCAAACTATAGCCCATACACACCAGCCGATATTGAATTGCTAGTAAGACAGAAAAGAAGACTCCGAAGACAATGGCAAGAATTCAGATCACCGAATCTGAAAACACAGCTACAGCACTGCACTCGAAAGTTAAAGCAAGCCTTAAAAAATAAAAACAACAAAGAGTTAGAAGAGCACATAGCGAAATTAACACCTGGTGAAGCGTCAGACTACTCTTTGTGGAAATCAGCAAAAAACTCAAATCGGCCAATTCTCACTGATTCCCCCATCCGTTTGAGTGACGGTAATTGGGCTAGAAGCAACTGTGAGAAGGGTTTGGCTTTTGCAAACCACCTAAAAAGTGTGTTTACACCCAATCCACCCTCTTCACAGTCCTCATTACTAAAATTAACTTCTCAACCTTGCTCAATAACGCTCAAAATTAAAAAAAAGGACATATTCAAAGCAATTTATAAAGATTTAAACCCAAAAAAATCACCTGGTCCAGATAAAATTACCGGTAAAATGATAAAAGAGCTACCTCCGGCTTCAGTAATTCATCTCATGCACATTTTCAATGCTATCCTTCGTATTAAACACTATCCCAAATGCTGGAAAACTTCAAAAATTATTATGATAGCAAAACCAGGAAAAGACCCTACAAAAGTTGCATCGTACAGACCTATCAGCCTCCTGCCTCTACTTTCTAAAGTATTCGAAAAGCTACTTGTCATGAATATAACTCCATTTATTAATCTCAACCAACTGATTCCTCAACATCAGTTTGGATTTAGAAAACAGCACGGCACAATAGAACAAGTCCACCGCATTGTAACTCTGATAAGGAACACTTTTGAAGAAAAAAAGTATTGCTCAGCTGTCTTTCTTGATATCACTCAAGCTTTCGATAAAGTATGGCACGACGGCCTTATTTACAAACTCAAACTATTACTGCCTGCAAATGTCTCCTCATTGCTTAGTAGCTACCTCACGAAAAGACAATTTCTGGTACATCACAAGGATTACACAACAAATCCATTGGATATTCACGCTGGCGTTCCTCAAGGAAGCGTTTTGGGCCCCTTACTGTATCTCTTATACACTACAGATATGCCCAGCAATAACCATACATTTATATCGACCTTTGCAGATGATACGGCAATATTGTGCTCTCGCTCTAACCCCATAGAAGCTACTAAACTCCTGCAGACTCATATCGATTCTCTCGAAATCTGGCTAGCAAAATGGCGTATAAAAGTCAATGAATCAAAGAGCGTACATGTAACCTTCACGCTAAGGCCAGATACATGTCCCCCACTTAAAATTAATGGCCAATCAGTTCCACAATGTTCTTCAACAAAGTACTTGGGTATTCACCTCGACAGAAGGCTGACCTGGAAAAATCACATAGAGGCAAAGAAAACTCAGATCAAGCTTAAAATTAATCAGTTATGGTGGCTGTTACACAAAAAATCAAAGTTGAATCTCGAATACAAAGTGCTATTATATAAAGCAATCCTGAAGCCAATCTGGACTTATGGTATTCAGTTTTGGGGCACCGCATCTCCCTCAAATATCGAAAAATTGCAGCGAATACAATCCAAGTGTCTGCGAATTATTGTAAACGCGCCTTGGTATATGAGGAACGTTAACATCCATCGAGATTTAAATGTACCCACAATTTCTGAGGAAGTTGCAATGTCTTGCAGAAGCTACATTCAAAAATTACACAGTCATCCGAATCCCCTTGCTAGGCAATTGTTGCTGAGCACGGGGCATCGTCGATTAAAAAGAAAAGACACACTGAATATGCTGTGAAATTGCTATACCTCGTGAGTCAACAAATTGTGATGGAACGTTGGGAATATCACATAATTTTATTTAGTTTGTAAGATTTGATTACATATTGTTAGTTTCTAAGTAATTTTAGAAAGATTCAATAAAAAAGCTTGTTAAAAAAAAAAAAAAAAAAAAAAAAAAAAAAAAAAAAAAGTTGTATTCCAAGAGATATGCCGTATGCTGGGTATATACAAAACTCGTACAACACCTTTGCATCCACAATCTGATGGCGTGGTAGAACGATTTAACCGTACCTTGGAGGAATATTTGAGAAAAGTCGTAGATAAATACCAAAGAGACTGGGATGTACATATACCAATGTTCCTCATGGCATATCGATGCGCACAACATGATACGACGGCTACTACACCGGCAATGACAATTTTTGGAAACGAGTTAAGACTGCCAGCTGATTTAAAATTTGGAGTTGTAACACCAACGAGATCAACCGAAGGTAATTATATTAGCGAAAAGCGGGAACAGTTGGATGAAGTACATCAGTTCATCAGAGAGCGGTCGCAGATGATAAGCGATAAGATGAAGGCCAGGTATGACTTGAAAGCGAATTCAAAAGGGTTCTATGAAGGAGAGCTTGTAATGCTTCATAATCCACAACGAAAGAAAGGCCTGTCCCCTAAACTACAGACTCATTGGGAAGGACCATATGAGATTATAGCAAAGATAAATGACGTAGTGTATCGTATTCAACGTGCCTGGAATAAAAGAGCAAAGTTTAAAGTAGTGCACTTGGAGCGACTTGCGCCATATCGAGGGGAGGTATAAAAACTTGTTCGGGACGAACAAGGTTAAGAAGAGGGCAGTGCAATGAGTATCGATAGTTGGTTACTCATCACTATTGGACTGACACTATTGGCAGCTTCGAAACGAATGTCAACAAAAAGAAATGAGCGATAACCAGAACAAGCCAACGAGAAAGGAAGAGAAGAATCTCGATAAAGGAAGATTCTGGGGTGTTGCCAACAGAGTATAAATAGAGCCAGTGTTGAGGAGGAAAATCAATCTAATTCCGAACGTGATTGCGAAAACATTGATAAAGAGGCAAAAGTTGCAAGTACATTTAAGTGTTATAGTAAATAGTTGATTGTAAACAGAGTTGATTGTAAATAGAGATTATTAAATAAATTGTTGCTGTATATAGTTGTATAAAATAAGTGTTGCAGTTATTATTAACAGAATCCAGTGATCGAACAAGGTAATTCAAATAGAATTAAACGTTCACAGAATAAAAACGTAACAATATGTATGACTTTAATACATGTATATTAATTTAATTTAAAACAACAAGGGCCGGACGGGAAAGACTACTAAGCCCTAAAAATCCAAATTGTTGGAATTAATGAATGAATAAATATTACTTATTAAATATAAATTACATTACCTATTACTTTTAAATTACTAACTTTCATTTTCAAAACATATTGATTTGTTGTTTCGAAATCATTCGCTATGATTGGCTTTATTAGAAGAAATACTGAGGATTTTAAAGGCCCTACCACTTTGAAATCGCTTTATATTGTTACGTTTTTATTCTGTGAACGTTTAATTCTATTTGAATTACCTTGTTCGATCACTGGATTCTGTTAATGATAACTGCAACACTTATTTTATACAACTATATACAGCAACAATTTATTTAATAATCTCTATTTACAATCAACACTGTTTACAATCAACTATTTACTATAACACTTAAATGTACTTGCAACTTTTGCCTCTGTATCAATGTTTTCGCAATCACGTTCGGAATTAGATTGATTCTCACTTCTCAACACTGGCTCTATTTATACTCTGTTGGCAACACCCCAGAATCCTTTCTCGTTGGCTTGTTCTGGTTATCGCTTATTTCTTTTTGTTGACATTCATGTCGATGCTGCCAATAGTGTCAGTCACAATAGTGATAAGTAACCAATTATCGATACTCGTTACACTGCCCTCCTCTTAACCTTGTTCGTCCCGAACAAGTTTTATACTTCCCCTCGATATGGCGCAAGTCGCTCCAAGTGCACTACTTTAAACTTTGCTCTTTTATTCCAGGCACGTTGAATACGATACACTACGTCATTTATCTTTGCTATAATCTCATATGGTCCTTCCCAATGAGTCTGTAGTTTAGGAGACAGGCATTTCTTTCGTTATGGATTATGAAGCATTACAAGCTCTCCTTCATAGAACCCTTTTGAATTTGCTTTCAAGTCATACCTGGCCTTCACCTTATCGCTTATCATCTGCGACCGCTCTCTGATGAACCGATGTACTTCATCCAACTGTTCCCGCTTTTCGCTAGTATAATTACCTTCGGTTAATCTCTTTGGTGTTACGACTCCAAATTTTAAATCAGCTGGCAGTCTTAAATCGTTTCCAAAAATTGACATTGCCGGTGTAGTAGCCGTAGTATCATGTTGTGCGCATCGATATGCCATGAGGAACATTGGTATATGTACATCCCAGTCTCTTTGGTATTTATCTACGACTTTTCTCAAATATTCCTCCAAGGTACGGTTAAATCGTTCTACCATGCCATTAGATTGTGGATGCAAAGGTGTTGTACGAGTTTTGTATATACCCAGCATACGGCATATCTCTTGGTATACAACTGATTCGAAATTTCGACCTTGGTCTGAGTGTAATTCCATCGGTACACCAAAACGAGTAATCCATTGGTTGATGAATACATCCGCAACTGTACTAGCTTCCTGATTTGGAATGGGGTATACTTCAGGCCATTTACTGAAGTAATCTATAACCACCAGAACATATTTGTTTCCTGCGTTGCTTATTGGAAATGGTCCAGCTATGTCCATAGCAATTCGCTCAAATGGAGCACGCACGGTGTATTGGTGCATCTTACCTCGACTTTTCTTAGTGGGACCTTTGGCCATTGCACATTGCTTACACTTCCGAATCCAATCAGCGACATGGTCATGACATCCAATCCAATAAAATCGTTTCTTTATTTTCTCGACGGTTTTGGTGATTCCCAAATGCCCTCCACTGGAGGCATTGTGATACTCAGCTATCACTTCATTTATTCTTGCCTTGGGTACCACTAGAAGATCATTAGTGATTTTTCCATCTTCACTTTCCCATGCTCTGTATAAACATCCGTCTCGTAAGTGCAGGCTTTGCCACTGCGCCCAGTATGCCTTTGCTATTGGACTCTCATTAGCCATTTCTTGCCAATCTGGACGTATGCCCTGCTCCTTGTATTCCATAATCATTACGAGATCTGGGTCGTTCCGTTGATCTTCTTGAACTCGTTCGGTGGTCCATGACTCTTCCGACAATACATTCGTAAGACGTAGGTTAACGATGTGGTTTCTTTCCCGAGAACAATGTTTACTATCCACGGTGCAAGTACGACGATAAGCTTTACTACGATGAATGACATCACGATCGTCCTTTGGTTGTCCTGGTGAATTCGATCTTTGTTGCTTGTGTCGTAGACGACAATTCCGCGCCTTGTGCCCTCTTCGATGGCATATGAAGCACTTACCGGCAAATTTATTTTTGCGTTGATTCCTTGTTCTACCTTTAGGCTTCATATTCGATTGATTCCAATCACGCGCTATATGCCCTCGTTTGTCGCAAATGAAGCACTTACCATTAAATTTGTTTTCACGTCGACCTGTTGTTCTTCCTTCAGGCTGCACTACTGACTTAACTGCCTGACACACTGCTTCAACCAGATCTGCTGTTTCTGTTTCTAGTTACGTACCCGTGGCATTGGTCTACACATCAAACTGGCGGCTTCAAATGTCAAGGCACTACTGACTGTTTCGGCATAAGTATCCCTTGGTGACATGACTAGGGTACGCTTTGTCTCTCCATCACGTATGCCATCTATGAATGCCTCTATTTTGATTTTTTCGACGAACTCTTCCGAATTACCGGAGAACGCTAGATGACATAAGCGCTCAATATCGGAAGCGAATTCCTGAAGGCTCTCATTACTCCGTTGCACTCGCGATCTCAATTCCACTCGATGTAATTGACTCTTGTATTCATTTCCATATTTCCGCTGGAGTGTGTTCATCAGTGACTGATAGCTACCACGATCTTTCTCTGGAACCATCTGTAACACCTCGGAAGCATTACCTTTTAATGCGACTATTAAAGAAGCAGTTTTGTCGCTGTCATCCCATTGATTCTTCGAAGCTGTTGTCTCGAATTGAAGCTTGAAGATGTTGAATGGCGTGCTTCCGTCAAGTGTTGGTGGCTTTAATTTGATTGTACTTGAATCTCTAATCACTGATGTGGCTATTCCATTTATTTTGAGTTGATTGAGTTCGTGCCGTAATTTCTCGAACTTGTCTTCCCAGTCGTTGACATGTTCCTTCAGCTTATCATCCAACTCATCCACGTGTTCTTTCAGCTCTGTGACTTTGTCATTAATAGCTCCGGAAATTTCCTGAAATCTAAGTTCAATTGCTTTCTGTAGATTTTCGATAACTTGTTCTTGGCGAGCCGAATGTTCTTGAATTTCCATACGCAATTCACTAATAACGCCCTCTTGGCGTACCGAATGTTCTTGAAGCTTGGAGTCAATGCGAGACGCATTTTCTTGTAACTTCGCATTAATTCTTTGCAGTTGCTGCTGCTGTTGTTGCATCATGGATTTCATAAAATCCATGAGTTGACCACTCGAATTTATTTTGCTCTCTTCCTCGGCGTGCACGAATGCATGTATCTCGGCTTCCTCGAAGAACTCATGTTCTTCTACATTAATACCCTTAGCCTCCATGGCTTGCCTCAGCCTCACCAGCAGTTCCGCCTTTGCACTTGATGACGATAGATTCATCTCTACCAACAGCTTTTTTAGCTGGTCCATTTTTGGTTGGTCAATTTTCACCATCTTTACAGAATCCTACTTCTGACACCAATTGTTACGTTTTTTATTCTGTGAACGTTTAATTCTATTTGAATTACCTTGTTCGATCACTGGATTCTGTTAATGATAACTGCAACACTTATTTTATACAACTATATACAGCAACAATTTATTTAATAAACTCTATTTACAATCAACTCTGTTTATAATCAACTATTTACAATAACACTTTAATGTACTAGCAACTTTTGCCTCTGTATAGATGTTTGCGCATTCACGTTCGGAATTCGATTGATTCTCACTGCTCAACACTTGCTCTATTTATACTCTGTTGGCAACACCCCAGAATCTTCCTTTATCGAGATTCTTCTCTTCCTTTCTCGTTGGCTTGTTCTGGTTATCGCTTATTTCTTTTTGTTGACATTCGTTTCGATGCTGCCAATAGTGTCAGTCACGATAGTGATGAGTAATCAACTATCGATACTCGTTACAATATTAAGGAAAAGAAATTGTTCTTGAAGATTAGAAAACTAAACAAAGAAATTGAAGAAAACGCTCACAAGTAAAAAAGATAATTAAATAAATAGTAACTTAGTATTTATTAATTCTTAATTAATTCTTTTTTAAATTATTGATATAATAATTAAATTTTTTTTACAGGGCGCAATCTGTATTTTTATCATTCTTGAGATTTACTAGTAATTTCCAAACTTCTTTAGTTCTTGCCAGTAAGAACAGCATTTTTTTCTATGATGCGTATTCTTTCTAGTAAAAATTTTACCTTAAGTAAAATTTGTAATAATTTGTAAGAACAATTACGTGCGAACGGACCTATTATAAATAATCCTAAATACACGTCAAAAGAAATTTAGCAAATATAAACACGGTGAAGCACGTGTGACTAAACAATTTTTCGTATATCATCCTTTCTTAAAGTGGAAAAACTTTAAAAATGACGAAATTTTTAACATATTATAATTTATGTCCTATCCACGACCCAAAGGAATTTCTTGGGATTGCGGCAGATCGTGACCCAGGAAATATCATTACTACACTTGGCAGAAATATCGTTGTGGTTATTAAGGTGAATATATATTTTTATTTTATATTCACATATTATAATTATGTGTAAATTAGATAAGCACACTAAAACAAATTCGTAGTTGGTCGATTTTGGAAAAGTTGTCAACAAAAGTGGTCTATGATCAGCGCAGTCAGAAATATGTCGGTGTGTTTGCTAATTCTGTAATACGTTGCTGGGATGAAGCTGCAATTGATATAAATAAGTGCAAAAAACTAAAAGTAAGTACATGTTTCTAACATGTTGAATCCAGTTAACACTACATTTCAGTTTAAAAAAAAAATTGCTGATCTCGTTTGTTACGGGGACGAAACTCTTATATTATATGTTGATGGAACATATGAAAATCTTGATGCAGCAATTCAAAATCGTAAAGAACCATCAGGAACATCGTTGCGATTGGAAAGCAATTTAAAACTTACTGATGCTGCCGTTATTGTACTTCCTAACGGTCGTCAAGTTTTAACATACTTCCAGCATTCAGGTGCCGCTGGGGATATTGAGCTTGTGCGGCACACACTTGAAGATGGTAGTATCATGCGATTTAGTTTGAAAAGAGAAAATATTGATGTTCGTGTTAGTGGATATGCTGTCATTGAAGGTGACAATTCCCCAATGTTATTAACAATATGTAAGTCATATTTACAACTGAATAAATAATATCATTAAACCTTCTATTTTACTTTAGGGTCAGACAAACGAATATTTCTTCTGAATTTAAATGATTCAGTAATTCCAGAAAAATCACCTGGTAACTTTGTTTCTGTAATTTCTGGACTAAATTTAGACTGTCCTATCTCTGTACTTGGTATATCGCAGCATTTTGTGGCAATTTATGGAGCAAATAACACTCAGGAAGGCGCGTCATTACTATTATACAATACTCAATTCAAAGTGGTAAAAGCCAAGCAATTTTTTAAGGTATATTTCGATATTTCACGATTATGGACAGCGAATGAGCATCTACTGTTAGCAATGGGTCAATATTTATCAGTTGTATCGTATCGTATGTCAAAGGATATGCTTTCGGAATTGGTAGGCGCACAAATAAGTACTGAGTTGCAAACACTTCTGGAAGGGGATCATATAAATGAAGAAGATTCACTACAAGAATGTTTACAAATATGTAATGAAAATTCGGATAGGAGTATAAAAACCTCGAACAATATGGTTATTTCAAACACAGTTAAAAAAATATATGAGGCAGACGGCAAGTTAATACCATATGAAGCAGTGCACATCTTCGAAAGTGAATTCAACATTATGAGCAAAATGCAAATGCACGTAGAAGCGTTAGAAGAGGAACACATATTAGGAGATGTACAGCTAAATCTTATGTCCAATTTTAACGACAATGGATTTGTTACGCAGGAAATCATGGTCATTGTAAAGCAATTGGAACGTTGTGGAGCTAGCGAACACGAAATAACGGAAAAAATATTGACGATTCTATTAAGAACTCACCTACTTCAAGATATTGCTATATGTTTACGCCGTTATACCAATATTTCGGAGAGAATGTTGGCTAAGACCTTAAGCTACGTGCTAAATAGAATTAAACCTCAAATGACTGTTCCATATACTAAAAAACACAAGTCCATATCTAAAGCAATAAAAGGAGAGAGTGGGACAGCATACAATCTTTCAAATTGTGGTCTATTAACGGACGTGGCTGATTATATTATTGTTGATATTCTGAATGCAACGCTAGCATGTTCTTTTGATCCTGTCGTAATTGCTAAGCATGTGAAAAGAGAAATCAACTATTCTAAAGTTGTGGTGCTGCTTGAGTATTTACTCAATTTGCTTACGGACGTATTACCTTCATACGATGATTATCCTGACTTCACACCAGCAGGTGTAAAGTTAGAAATGCAAATATTTCGTTGGTTTGGTGTCTTTCTCAACACACACTTTCAAAAATTAGCGCTCTCAAAGGAGGAGAATCTTGTGAATATTCTATATCAGTGGCATGAGTTATTCCTTCTGTACAAGCGAGAAGTACTTGAGTTGGAACAGACGTCTGCTCTTTTATACAATATTGTGCAGCGACAAAAAATATTCAAAGAACAAAACTATTCAAAATGGTATTCAATTGAAGAAGTGAGTTTGTATTGAGGTGTTTTGGTTTATTTCAATAAAGAAATTTAAAAACAGAAATCTTAAATTGTTTCTACATATATACACAGGCATGTGATAGAAATCGTCTTCGTACGAAATATCAAGCTAACCCAATTTGACCTGGGATATGTTTCGTTTTGACTTTCGAATTTAAAATCGTACGAATTGCCCTGTGATGAAAGTCGATTTTTACGATTTCAAAATGAAATGAATTCGTTTATATTTCTTTAAGTGATTTCAGGACATATTGTGAGTGAGCAAATTCTGTGTGGACAAATTGTATGCAAAATCTAAATATTTAGGTGGGAATTCGATTAAAGAAATTAATATTATTTATATGATATTTATTCATTAGTTTTATGAAGCAGAACAAGAAATTTTAGCAAGGCTAATCGAGTAGGCATGGACACGTTGTGGCCGGTGCTAACAAAAAAATTGATTTCGTGAGGATCTTTACAAAAGGCTGCAAGCGAATCGAGACTTTAGAAAAACTTTCATTTTGGTTATAAAATTTGATTATTATATTAAATTAATTAAATTAATTAAATACACAAGAAAGAAATTTAGAAAAGCTAATTTATGTATTGTGTGAAATATATATCAATAAAAGAATAAAAGAATATCCCTAAAGAAATTGCAAAACACCAACGAAACATAAGGTGAAAATATAACATAAAATTGATTTTTTATATTCATCATAAGGTCTGATTGTAAAATTATCCAGCAACGAAATTTTAGGGTAAGAAAGAATTCGCTCTCAAACATAAAAATATCTAAAAACGTAAACAAACAGCAATTTGCAAAAACTTGCAAAATCAACAGAAACAGCTAATCGTGAATATCAAAAGGAAGCGATTCCAAACAACTTGCCTCAAGAACGCATAGTTTCTTGCTGGATACTAGTTGAAACTATGCCACAAACTATTTCAATTAATTAATAAGACTTAATTCTAAAACCTAATCCATTGATATTCTACAGTGTGCGGACCAGTATCACAATGTGGGCAAATTTCCGAAACCTCGGGATACAAGCGATCGCGATAATGCGCCAGCATGCGGAACCAGCCAGGTCTAAGCTGTGCGAGAGTGGTTTTGATCTCCCGCGGCAACTCCTGCTCCCTTACCGAGATGGGCGGCGGATGACCTCCCAGCACATTGTTGTACTGGACACTAGTCACCTCCTCCACCATCTCGGTGTGGACAGATCTCAACGCCAACCTGTCCGCTGGATCGTCTGTAATGATGTCCGCCAGTTCCTCGATGTAAGACTGCACATTTTTGCGTAGATTTCGTGGTGGCGGTTCTCGCAACATTAAGTCTCTGTTCGGATGGCCAACAACATGGCAGGCAAGCACGAATTGTTTGGCAACCAGCGCATTGTGAGACTTCACAGGAAGAAGCGATGTTTCCGAATGAAGGTGGTCTTCACTGGTCATTAGGTGGCACCCGGTGATCACCCTCATTGTTGCGTTTTGGCATGATTGTAGGCTGGTCCGGTGTTTGTCTGCAAGTTGGGGAGTCCACACTGCAGCCGCATTATTTGCAATGGGTTGGCCTATCGCCTTATACGTTGCCAACAACGTCTCTTTGTCTTTGTCCCAAGTATTTCCAGCGAGTGACTTTAGTACATTGTTGCGCTTGATGTTTGTCGCGTGAGCAGCGAAAGTAAACATGTTGTCCAGGGTCACACCTAAGATCTTAGGGTGTAGCACCGTGGGCACAGCGGTATCTCCGATGGTGATGGGAAGCGTCGTATATACCTCTTTTGTCCAGGTGGTGAACAATGTGGCGGTGGAAGGTGTGCCATATAAAAGTTAAACGCTTTATAGCCCCTTCCACTTCGCCAGATGTTACATATCATTCATCGTCGAGAGCTTGCATGCGTTTCAGAGTTCTGCGAATACCGCGAATAGGCTTTGATCTATTAGGGAGGTGTTCAACAAATTGTTTCCAGAATCTCCGCATTTTTTGGCATCGTACAGTGGCGGGCCGTTGAGGGTAATCGTCGTGGAGCAAAACTCCACTCGATTCAGCGTGATGATAATGGGTACATGGTTCGAGCTTAGAGAAGTTTCGGTGTTCCAGAGGGTCCCAGTAAGAATTGATGTGCTCGCCAAGGAGACATCTGGAGCAGTGCTGCTGGAGCCCTGTATGCGTGTTGGAACATTCTCATTCATGATGCCAAAGTCACAGCCGTCGATTTCGGAACACAACTGAGTTCCGCGTGAGTGACAGCTATGTGAAGTAAACCACGACTCGTGGTACAAATTGAAGTCTCCCATGATAAGCCGGTCGCCGCCACGGAGTAGATGCACAATGAAGGCTTGGTATTGAGAAGGACAGCAGCTAACCGGGAGAATGTAGATGTTCACTAATACAATTTCAGAGTTACCTGATTTAACGGCAATGCCTTGCTGTTCGAGGGGACAACAATGGCAGGCTCAGCACCCTATATCTGACCGAATTGTGGATTACGAATGCAAGCCCTCCTCCGTTGTTTCTGCTTCTGTCTTGCCTGACTATTGAGTAGTTCGAGGGGACAACAATGGCAGGCTCAGCACCCTATATCTGACCGAATTGTGGATTACGTAAGCAAGCTCTCCTCCTTTGTTCCTGCTTCTGTCTTGCTTGACTATTGAGTAGTTCACAACATGAGTAAAGTTAGAATTCGGTGTTAGCCTGGTCTCCTGTATAGCCGCAACACATATGTCGTGTGAATCCATAAAGTTTGCAACATCATGCATTTTACCGGAAAGGCCATTGTGATTGAGTTGCATCACACGAAATGACGATGGTGTACTGCTTTCGACATTGTGGGCACCTAGAGTGCTCTGAGGCTGGAACGCATGAGGCGGGTGCGACTGGTCATCAGCAGGCAATAGATTGTATGTGGTGTTAATCTGCAGGTTCCAATTCGTAACTGGAGGACTTGGCCGGTGAAGCGAGGGCACATGCTGATGGTCACTGTTGTTAGGGTAGCCATTTGTGGTGGCTCCTTGCAATTCTGAGCTCACTCCTCCGCAACACGCAGCAATGAAATCGATATTCCACGATCGATGAGATCGAAGACCTGAACAGGGACGCAGGTGGCACCATTCCTGAAAGGAATTGCATCGAACTGATGTCTAGTTCCTGGAAATGGGGTTGGTACACACTGAACATGTCCAGACGCTAGCGCGCCGTCTGTTGGTGCACGGTAGCCGAGAGTGCAGATTGGTGATGGGTTGCTGTAACGTTGGGGCGGTTGCTAGACTACAGCAGCCACCAATAAATGCGCCATTCCAGGCACGATGTGTTGTGAGAGTGGAGCCCGGCCGCAGATGACGCCAGCCTTGGCAGCCATTGCATCGCACAGAAACAGCGTTGCGATGAATTGCACTTCCACAAACACAACAGAACCAGCCATCTCGCGGTTGTTCACCAGTACACGGCATCGACCCCTCCCTGGCCGTGGTAGCTGCTGATCTGGCCGGGTCTCGATGTCACAGTATCTACTAATATGCTCGGTGCTCCACTCAGTGTGCCGACGTAGGCCTGAGCAGTTTCTCAAGTGTGTCCATTCGCCACAACCGTTGCAAATCACTGAGGTGGCATTGTGGTGTATTGATCTGTTGCATACGGGACAAATCCAGGTAGGAACGGGATTTTGTTTCACTCCGGCATGCATCAATTAGATGAGGATCAGTGTAGCCGGTATAGGCTGCTGCTTTAGGAAAAAAACAAATAAACAGTGTTTTCGCTAGTGTAGTTACCTTCTGTTGTTCTCATTGGTGTTGCGATTCCAAATTTTAAATCAGCTGCCAGTCTTAACTTTTTTCAAAAATTGCCATTGCTGGTGCAGTGGCCGTCGTATTATGTTGGGCGCATCGATATCCCATGAGGAACATTGGTATATGCACATCCCAATCTTTTTGGTATTTATCCACAACTTTTCGTACGTGTTTTATATATACCAACATACGGCACATCGCTTGGTATACAACTAATTCCAAATTTCGACCTTGGTCTGAGTGTAACACCATCGGTACACCAAAACGTGTAATACAATGGTTGACAAATACGTCTGCAACTGTACTAGCTTCTCGATTTTTAATGGGGTATACTTCAGGCCATTTACTGAAGTAATTTATAACCACCAGAACATATTTATTCGCCTTGAAAATTAAAAGAGGAAAAATACAATTAAATTTAAATTAAAAGAGTACAATTAAGTACATTCTTTCGAAAAACTCGAGACAAAGCTAATATATATATATATACACGGTGTCCAATAAGTTTTAATAAATATGTTTTCCGTTAATTTTAAATAACAGAAAGTAGGCGTATGTTTTTATTTTGATATATATGAAATCCCGTTAGATTTCTGAGCAGCGTGTCATAGAATTCATTTCATTTCAGGTGTATTTGAGTTAAATAAAAACGATGAAGAACGTGCGCGAAGTAATTATTAATCAATTTTTGCGAGGCATAAAGCCATATGCAATTTTCAAATCATTGAAACAAGGTGGAATCAAGTGCGATTTTGTTTATAAGACCATAAAACGATTTAAGGAAACTGGGTCTACTGAAAATCGACCGAAAAGTGGCCGTCCACGCACTGCCCGGACGAAGAGCAATATCAAAATTGTAAGAGAGCAAATTCGACGAAAAAGGTGCCGCTCCGTGAGAAAAATAGCTGCCTCTTTAAAAATAAGCAAGTCATCTGCTCATTTGCTTTTAAAAAAAGATGTTGGACTTAAGCCGTACAAAAAACAAAAAATTCACGGCGTTTCCATTTCTTCAAAGAAAAAGAGAGCTGAAAGAGTCAGCAGTATTCAGGCTTGGCACGGTGGCGACGAGTTCGTATTTTCTGATGAAAAACTTTTCGTGTTGCAGCAATCGCATAATGCACAGAACGACCGAGTATGGGCTGTTTCATTGGAGGATGTTCCTGAATCAGAATTATTTGTCCCCAGATATCAGAGTGCTCTCTCGATCATGGTTTGGGGCGGATTTTGCAAGAGGGGTAAATTGCCGCTTGTTTTTATTGAAAAAGGGGTCAAAGTAAATGCTGTGTACTACAAAGAGCACGTTTTGAAGTCAGTAGTCCTCCCTGCTTGCAAACACTTGTTTGGTGACGACTACTATTGTTTTCAACAAGACGGAGCGCCATCACATACTGCAAAAATTTGTCAAGACTGATGCGAAGAGAATTTGGCTTATTTTTTTGAGGAAGGATGAGTGGCCACCAAGCAGCCCTGATCTTAATCCTATGGATTTCTTCGCATGGGGATATATAACAGTAAAGCTCAACGACTATAAAATAAGAAATTTGGGGCAGCTACGTAAAACTTTACAAAAGATATGGGAGGAAATGCCCATGAATCATGTACGTGCCGCATGCGAATCTTTTGAAAAGAGATTGGGCTTAGTAAAAAAAGCAAAGGGGGGCGTAATAAATAAAAACCTTTTATAATTTTTCAAAATGTATAAGACAACTCATTTGGATAAAATTTTTCCATTCATTTCGTCAACTTGCCTTAATATAGCGAAAAACATTTTTATTAAAACTTATTGGACACCGTGTATATATAATATATATATATATATATATATATATATATATATATATATATATATATATATATATATATATATTTATATATATATATATATATATATATATATATATATATATATATATATATATATATATATATATATATATATATATATATATATATATTTATTTATTTATAAGGCACTTAAAACCCCAAAGGGCTCTTTCCATTATTGTTATGTGTTTTTAATTTTGGACAGTATTAGAAGGGACCTACTTATTTTAACCGGTTCCGAACGGCAAAACCCTTGTGACATCACGTTTTCTAAGTTTTTTCGCAGAGTTCCTTTTTAGAAGCTTTTTCATGGCAAATTGTTACTGCCTGAAGAATTGCCAACAGGTGCCGACAGGTGGGTACCGTTCGAAAGAAAAATCTTTTCATTATTAAACTTATGCTTTAGCCGGGGATTGAACCCAAGACTTATATAGATTAAAAGGCGAATATACTAACTGAATGAAAATTTCGAACCGTGCGACTAATCTATTTATAGATGGCGACTAGTCCACAAGGGACAGTCGCCAAAGGGGACAGTCAGTCCATATAAGAGTGTGTTGTGACAGTCACATGTTCCTTTGCGACTGATCCCGCGCGTATTTATGCCTCAATTCACGCAGTGGAATATAGAAATTGAACGGGTTAATAAAAAAAATAAAATAAATAAATAAATATGTGGCACTTAGAGCTCCGAAGGGCTCTTTGGTCAATCTTCTCCTCCGTTACTGTTGTGCGTGTTAAATTTTGGACAGTATTAGAATATTGTAACGAGTATCGATAGTTGGTTACTCATCACTACTGTGACTGACACTATTGGCAGCATCGATATGAATGTCAACAAAAAGAAATAAGCGATAACCAGAACAAGCCAACCTTCAAGTTTTACTTTATTTTGAGTTTTTATTTAGATTTTACTAAAAAAGCGAGAGGGAAAAGACGAAAAAGATCAGAAGAATGATAATAGAGACAGATAAGAAAAGATATTGCACTTTGATAGAAAATAAATAAAAAGCAAAGGCAAAGAGAGAGAGAGAGAGTGTGTAAGAAAGTAAGTGCAATAAAAAAAGGAGAGAGTGTTAGAAAAGAAATAGAAATAAGCGTGGATAGCCCCAAAAACACAATAGCAACTCTACGTTTTCACTCCGGCGGAGACAGTTTTCTATGACCATTCTTATCTTTGATTGAGTGTCATAAATTGTCGTATCGTTAATGTTATTTGAGTGTTCTAAAATTTCACAGTTAAGACAATTTCGGTTATGCCAAGTAAACGGTACAGTTGTTCTTGCAAATAAAAATTCCGTAAATCTAAATAACGACGGTATTTTGGATGCTCGGGAATATAAGATAATATAACCCGCAATTGAGAAAAATGAAAAACCGTTTACTTGGTTATGCCAAGTAAACGGTACAGTTGTTCTTGCAAATAAAAATTCCGTAAACCTAAATAACGACTGTATTTTGGATGCTCGGGAATATAAGATAATATAACCCGCAATTGAGAAAAATGAAAAACGATTTGCAAATTAATTGAGATTGATTAATGTTGGGATACCCAAAGAAGTCAACCAAAAATAAAGTAACCGTTTACTGTTGTAGAGACGGCAACTCTGCCTAATGTTTATTATTGTTCTAAAATGATATGTCAATTATCTGTGTAACGGTCTGTCTGTCGGGTTTCTGATTTGTAACTTGAGAGACGTTCTTCCTCTGCTCTAATAAAAGCAACGATTATATTTAGATTTTATTATTAATATATGGCAAAGCCAATTAAACTAAAATCTATATCCAGGCTTTTATTTCCATCAAATCAGGATCTTAAGCATAGCACGATCACAACAATTGGCGACGAGAATAAAACTTGTGTGGAAATTCTTCAAACAAATTAAAAAGAATTAAATTGTTTCACATTTCCAAGTTGGCTGCATCATAAAATGGCGACAGATAATTCAGTTATTGCAGAGCTTCTTGCAAAACAACAAGAAACCATCGATAGACAACAACAATTGATGGAACGTTTGATGGCCGCAACGCTACAACCAAATCAAGAAGCAAACGCATCAATCGAAACAAAGGCAGGCACATCTGGTTCGGAAGTGCTGATGGATATTTTGGCGAAAAACATTCGGGAATTCAATTTCGACCCGGAGGAAAATCAAATCTTCGAACTGTGGTATGAGCGGTACGAAGACATTTTTCTGGTGGAAGGTGAGAAGTTGGATGATGCTGCAAAAGTTCGATTGCTGTTGAGGAAGATCAGCACTGTTGTCTTTGATAAATATAAAGATTATTTGTTACCAAAGCATACACGAGAAGTCTCATTTAATGACACCGTTGAAAACCTTAAGAAATTGTTAGGCAGAAAAGACTCGCAATTCTCTTTACGGGTGAAGTGCATGCAATATCAAAATGGCGGAAACGAAGATATTGTCACTTACGCGGCTAACGTCAACAAGAGATGTGAACAGTTTTCTCTGGAAAAGTGCACGAAGGATAATTTCAAATGCCTTATGTTTGTCAACGGTCTACAATCATCGGAACATAAAGAAATTAAAGCAAGACTTTTAACGATGTTAGATGCTGAAACTGAACAAAGCCCTCTTACCATTGATCATTTGGTTGCAGAAATTAATCGCGTAAAAAGTTTAAAGTGCGATGTGGATTTATGCGAGAAAAATCAAATCCAAGTTCAGATGGTTCAAACTAATAAACAATTGCAGCCGAAAAATTAACAGTCAAGCTCGGAAATCCCAAAACGACCATGTTGGCAATGTGGTAGTATGCATTTTGTGCGTGACTGTGGATACGCAAATCACAAATGCATACAATGTGGAAAGATGGGTCACAAAGAAGGCTATTGTTCATGCTTTTCAGAAAAAAAATCAGGGACTGATAAAAATTCACAACACAAGAAGAATTTCTATAAAAAAACGCGTTCAAATATAAATGGGATATATACCACCAGCTGTATTTCTAAAAGAAGACGTTTCGTGTCAGTACAAATAAATAACACACACTTAAAACTGCAACACGATACGGGTTCCGATTTAACTATAATTTCTTACGACAATTGGGTGAAAATTGGAAAACCTATTTTGCGAACTTCTCGACACACACCACGGGATGCTTCAGGAAATCAAATTAATATTACAGGAGAATTTGATGCAGAGGTAGTACTTAAGGAAAAACACAAACATAGTACAATATCAGTGTCCTCAATGTCTAACTTGAATTTACTGGGATCGGATTTAATTGAAAGTTTTGGATTATGGGACATACCGATAAATTCCTACACCACATGTAAGCAGGTTAGCAGCGTAACGTCTGAAGCTACAATTCATCAGTTGTTCCCAACGGTGTTCAGGAAAGAAATAGGACATTGCACGTCGTTTAAAGTAAAATTACAACTGAAACCAGATGCAATTCCAGTTTTTCGCCCTAAAAGGCAAGTAGCGTATGCGGTAAAAGACCCCCTTGATAACGTATTAAAACGTCTGGAAAAGGAAGGAATAATTTCACCAGTTAGTTTTTCAGAGTGGGCTGCACCAATAGTAGTGGTGAAGAAAGCATCAGGTGGCCTACGTATTTGTGGGGACTATTCTACAGGTCTAAACGAGCAGCTTGAACAACACACTTTCCCTTTACCTGTGCCTGACGATATTTTTATAAATTTCAAAGAATGTTGTTTTTTTTTCTATAGTAGATCTCAACAACGCTTATATGCAATTTGAAGTGGATGACGACACGAAAAAACTTCTAGTCATAAACACACATCGCGGTCTGTATACATTTAATCGTCTTGCCCAAGGAGTAAAATCGGCACCAGGAGCATTTCAGCAAGGTATTGAGTCCATACTGTCCGTCATAGAAGGAGCATTTCCATATCTGGATGACGTCATCATCGCAACACAATTTTGTAGAACAAAATGTTATTGCAGTAGAACAAGTAATGGAGAGATTTGCCTTGCACAACATCACTGTAAATTTTGAAAAGTGTTCATTTTTTAAAACGTCGTGCACTTACTTAGGATTTCACGTGGATAAAAATGGGGTGAGTCCAGACAAAAACAAAATAAAAAAAGTTTTAGATTTACCACCACCTAAAAATGTCAGCGAATTAAGAGCATTTTTGGGAGCAATAAATTATTATGGGAAATTCCTGATTCAAATGAGAAAGTTGCGAGATCCGCTGGACAAATTGTTGAAACTAGATTCAAAATGGTCATGGAATGAACAGTGTCAACGTAGCTTCGATAAATTTAAACAACTACTGCCTTCCGATTTATTACTAACACACTTCGATCCAAAACTGCCAATCAAAGTAGCTGCAGATGCTTCGAATGTCGGTCTAGGGGCATACATTTGCCACGTATACCCCGATGGAAGCGAGAAAGCCATTTATCACTGTGCTAGATCTATTACACCTGCAGAAAAAAATAATGCACAGATTGAAAAAGAAGGATTAGCTTTAGTGTTTGCAGTAGTAAAATTTCATACATTTTTATATGGCAGAAAATTTATATTACAAACTGATCATAAGCCATTGCTCGCAATCTTTGGAAATAAGAAGGGAATTCCTGCGCACTCCGCAAATCGCCTTCAGCGCTGGGCGCTAACACTTATGTCGTACGATTTTGAGTTACAATATATTTCAACTAATAATTTTGGAGCTGCCGATATTTTATCGCGGTTAATAGGACAAACAACTAAATCTACTGAAGACACTGTCATTGCCAATATTCATATCGATGCGGAGATTAGACAGGTTGCTGATGACATAACTATGGCACTGCCAATAACATTCAAAATGGTTTGCGTGGCAACTAAGAATGATCCAAATTTACAAGATATCGTCACCTATATTAGAAGTGGGAACTGGCCAAATGAGAAATCACATGATATCAAATGTTTTTTTTGCTAGGAAAGATGATTTAAGCATCGTGGATGATTGTATAATGTACTCAGAACGTCTTATCATTCCTAAATGTTTTAGAAAACGCATTCTGAAGGAACTGCATAAAGGTCACGATAGTATAGAAAGAACCAAAGCTTTAGCTCGTAGTTATGTCTACTGGCCTCATATAGATGATGATATTCAGCAAGTCGTACAGTCATGCGAAAAATGTGCCTCAGTAGCAAAAACATTACCAAAAACAACATTAGTATCTTGTCCTCAAGCAACGTATCCGATGCAAAGAATACACGTCGATATTGCGGGTCCAGTGCACAATGAGTATTATTTCGTAATTGTGGACTCATTTTCGAAATGGCCACAGATATACAAAATAAATTCAATTTCTTCATCGAAAATTCTGGAATGTTTAACAGATTTTACATCACAATTTGGAAATCCAGAATTGATTGTAAGCGATAATGGCACACAATTTTCTAGCCAACACTTTTCTGATTTTTGTAAAAAAAATGGTATAGTCCATAAGTTTACTGCCCCGTATCACCCACAATCAAATGGATTAGCTGAACGATTTGTTGACACTCTTAAACGGGCACTTAAAAAGCTGGACGGAACTGGTACCTCGAATCAAAATCTACAGTCATTTTTAAAGTGCTATCGTTCTACGCCTAATTCGAATGCACCGCAGAATAAAACACCATCCGAATTGTTCATAGGGAGAAAATTGAAGATTAACTTAGATTTACTTCGTAAAAAGGATCAACCTGAAATGAAGCGTAATGAGAAAATGGAACAGCAATTCAACAAGAGACATAGTGCTAAAGAGCGAAATTATAAGCGTGGTGATAAAGTATACGTAAAAATATACAAATTGAATAAAACATTTTGGTACCCCGGTGTCATAACTAAAACCATAGGTAATGTTAATTACGAAGTGAAGGTGGACAACATACCGTGTTTCAGAGAAGTCAGATCACATGCCAATCAATTAAGGCAAAGATTTACAGATGAGACATCATCAGATTTTGAAATTCTAGTTGATCATTTTGACCTACCATCCAAATCAACTCAAGCAATTGAACCACCATTTCCAGAATCCACAAATTATAATAGCCAAAAAGATAACACCAATATACCAACACAAATATATCATCCACCACAAATTGATTTTGAACGGCCGTCATCAACCAATTTGAATCAACAACCAACAATAGATTCCAGCCAAGAACCAACATCCATAACATCAAATCATCAATCACCTTTAATAAATCCAGAGTTTCAAGCATCACCTTCGTTAGGAACGAGGAGGTCATCTAGAAGGAAACGACCTCCTCCATGGACGGACGACTACGTACTTTCAAAAAGAAGGAGAGATGTTGGGATACCCAAAGAAGTCAACCAAAAATAAAGTAACCGTTTACTGTTGTAGAGACGGCAACTCTGCCTAATGTTTATTATTGTTCTAAAATGATATGTCAATTATCTGTGTAACGGTCTGTCTGTCGGGTTTCTGATTTGTAACTTGAGAGACGTTCTTCCTCTGCTCTAATAAAAGCAACGATTATATTTAGATTTTATTATTAATATATGGCAAAGCCAATTAAACTAAGATCTATATCCAGGCTTTTATTTCCATCAAATCAGGATCTTAAGCACAGCGACGATCACAACAATTAAGAAGAAAGTAAAATACCTATTACTTTGCGATGGACTAAGAGAGGAGAAAAAAAAAGCAAAGGAAGTGAATAGAAAGATAAAAAGAAAAAATTGTATTTCTAAATCATGAGTCACAGATAGTAGAAAATTGAATAGAACATGGAAAAGGACAGACTAAGACGTTTTGCGTCCATTTTGGAAAAAAAAAAATTTAACGGTAGTTCTTTCGGTCTGTCTTGGGTTTGTAAATACTACTTCAGACCTGATTGGCACCCAAAGAGTATTAAAGCAGAATTAATTGGATTAACTATAACTGAGACGAGAAAAGTGAAAGTGCCCACATAAAAAGTCTCGATGCTTGATGCTCTTTATTTGGGCACTTTTATAAGGATGTGTATATTTTAACTTCGTTTGACAGATGAATATGCATGCATACTTTTTATGTATTTTGGCCTTAATAGCCTAGACAGACGGCAGCCTAATTCCGGATTACCGGCGCACTTAATCCGAATAAAATAATAACCTGACAGACGGCAGTATTGCGGATTAACTAAACAGCTGATTGCTGTTTTATTAGGTCTGTCCACTTACATTACTATCACTATCAATTTCTGTCATCTATCACTCTCGATATGAGAAAATCTACAAGAAGTACGTGAACTGAAAACTATCAGAAACTTGTAAATTGACATTCACCGTTCGTAATTGACAGCTGGATTTATTTGTTCGCCAACACTTTTCATGTTGAAAACTGTTAACAGTTGTTGCAAATTTTTTGTTAGCGAACACACCTAATGGTTTGTAAAATGGATGGAGAAAAATTCACAATAGACAATTTTCAACAGTGTTGCCATCGCAAATAGCCCTAATCCTCTTTTATTTTGAGAATTAACTCATAGAGTTTATGCGGATTAGCTGCAGTTAATGCCCGAGTTAATTCGAATTAACTCGATAATCCGGAATTAGGCTGCCGTCTGTCTAGGCTATAAGTCAACTGATTTACGAGCATATCATTTTATAAGATTTAAGGCCTCCTCAAACAGACGCAGTACGGTACTGCGCAGTATAATCCCGTACGATATGCGATATCAAATACCATGGCGGTATATGAGAGCACTTAAACAGGCGCGGTATTATAAAGGCCTCCTTAAACAGATGCGGTACGGTACAGTGCGGTACAGCAAGAAACATTGTTGCCATGCTAGCTCAAATTGCCAGCTCATACACCACTTTGAAAGGCATTCCTCTTTCTAAAATTATAGTTATTAATTTGATTTTCGTGATGGACAGCTAGTTATTGCTATTAGCAAACATGTTCTACATTTTGCTAAAGGATATCGATTTCAATTTCTATTAATTTACCGTTTTTATTTCTGACCAACATTACCGTATTTGAAAAATAAATTTACAACAAACGTAAAAGTTAAGCTTTGTTTTAGTTACACCCTAAGAAACAAAGCTAAAGAATATTACATTTGTGACAACAAATATATTACGAGCATTTTTTGAACTAGCGTTTTTATAGGGTAAAAGGTAAAATTTATAACCTATAAAACTTTTGTAAATAAAATATGTGGTAGAACTCTAGCTCTAAATTGCAACTCTGCTTACGATATATCTGCGTGTATCGCTTGGTCAACTGTGCATGCTGTGCATTTTTTGTACCGCGTTGTACTGCAGTGTACCGCACTTACAGAACCGCTTCTGTTTAAGTGCTCTCATATACCGCCATGGTATTTGATACCGCATATCGTACGGGATTATACCACACTGTACCGTACCGCGTCTGTTTGCGGAGGCCTTTATACGCGGTATACGCGGCTTTTAAACGATTCTATAAATGTCACCATTATTTCTCAATGGCAAGGATTTTCAGATTGCTTCACCTTCTTAATTGCTTCTGTTCCTTATCTCAGCGTATTATTCATCATACTTGTGTTAAATAAGTACAAATAGAACGTGCATTTGGTGTTATATTGTTGAATAATCAGTGTATTATTTTTTCAATTGAAGAACAATATATGATGGATCCCACCAATATAATCAAAGATTACAAATGGTTTCCTGAAATTGTAATAAATGGAGAATCTAAGCAACATGTGTGCATGGTGCTGAATAGAAAAATTTGTATACCAGTAGTGGTGGCGCAAAACATATGGCAAAATGGTAACCATCTGACGGAGACGTCGCATATTCACAATCTCACTCAGTAAATGTTTCATATTTATTTATAAGCAAAAGAAAAGGATAAATTTTGGAAAAAACATCGGCATGACCTAGACAGCGCTATCGCTCAATTTTAATGCGCTTTACTATGTCGCTGTTGGCATACAGCTGATACAGCTCATGGTTGTATCTTAACCGATACTCACCACCAACGCAAATAGTTTTACAGATCTTCAGTAGGGCTTTTCTCTCGAAGACGCCAAGCATTCTCTCATCCGAGGTGGAAATTGTTCATGCTTCGGCGCTAAATGTAAGGCCTCGACTTCTCAGTTGCTTAGCCCAAAGTAGCATTTGCTAGTAAGACTAACAACTTTAATATGGAAAATCTTTTTCTTTCGAACGTTGCTCTCCTGTCGCAAACTATTGACAATTCTTCCGGTAGTAACACCTTGTCATGAAATGATTCTTAAAGGTCCTGTAACTATTATTATAACTATTATCTCAAGATTTTGACCGGTAGAATTTTGAAAACTTAAAGTTCTAACGCGTTGGCAACAATGTTGTTTGTAAAATAAAGAAAATCCTCGCTAACTTTTTTACATTAAATGATCTTACTTTTAGAAAAATATTTTTAATTCGACTTTGATTGCCCTAAAATTTTATATTTAGCAAGGTAAACAGGTAGTAGCAGGAGAACAGCTGACTTCATTTTTTTTTATTTTCTTGGGCATGAGAACATTTTTCATTTCCGGTCGATTTTAATATGTCAAATATTTCTCTGGTAAATCCGTGCGATTTAAAAAATTGTATATATATATATATATATTTATTTGTTTTTTTTTTTTTGTAGCAGATATGTCAAATATGTCAAATATTTCTCTGGTAAATCCGTGCGATTTAAAAAATTGTATATATATATATATATATATATATATATATATATATATTTATATTTATATATATATATATATATATATATAAATATAAATGTCAAATATTTCTCTGGTAAATCCGTGCGATTTAAAAAATTGTATATATATATATATATATTTATTTGTTTTTTTTTTTTTGTAGCAGATATGTCAAATATGTCAAATATTTCTCTGGTAAATCCGTGCGATTTAAAAAATTGTATATATATATATATATATATATATATATATATATATATATATATATATATATTTATATTTATATATATATATATATATATATATATATATATATATATATATATATATATATATATATATTTATTTATTTATTGTTTTTTTTTTGTAGCAGATATACGCTGTGCTGTTGATGGTGGAACAAATCGTTGGCAAGAATTTCTGCGTGTTCAGTGCTGTGATAAAGAAATAAAACCACCCGATCTTATAACTGGTGACTTCGATTCGATCACGGAAGAGGCTAAATGCGCTTTTAATGATCCAATTACTCAGTACGTACACACACCAGATCAGAATTTCACCGATTTTACTAAGGCAGTGTCAGTACTACGTCCGAAGATGATAGAAAAGCAAGTTGGTTATATTTCGAATGATATCGTATTTATATTATTTTTATAATACGCTTAGTTACATGACATTATAGTATTCCATGACAGTTCTGGTCGACTTGATCATATTTTGGCTAATATTAATACACTTTATAAAGTGCAGAATGACAGTTTAAGCGTTTATTTGCTTAGTGGCAATTCACTAGCATGGCTATTGCGACCTGGCAAACATTTAATACGTATTCCACAGGATTTATTTGTGAACAGACGTTGGTGTGCTCTTATGCCTATCGGGGAGAAAGCTGATAGAGTTACTACGACTGGTCTTAAATGGGATTTAAGTGAGTTTTTAATACTTATACTTTTGTATATATATAAATATATATATATATATATACACATATACAAAAAAAAAAAATATATATATATATAAATATATATATATATATATATATATATATATGTATATGTATATATATATATATATATATATATATATATATATATGTGTGTGTGTGTGTGTGTGTGTGTGTGTGTATATATATACAAAATATATATGATATGGGTGCCGTAGCTCAGTGGTTAGTGTGTTCGCCTTCTGATCTGTAGGTTGTGGTTCAATCCCCGGCTGATGCATAACAAATTTAATATCGATATGATTTTTCTTTCGAATGGTATCCACCTGTCGGCAAGCAATTGGCAATTATTCCGACAGTAACAACTTGCCATGAAAAAGCTTCTGAAAGAACTCTGTGACAAAGCTCAGAAAAAGTGATGTCACAAGTGTTCTGCCGTTCGGAACCGGCTAAAATAAGTAGGTCCCTTCTAATACTGTCCAAATTTAAGACGCACAACAGTAATGGAAGAGAAGCTCGGCCAATGAGCCCTTTGGGGCTTTCAGTGCCACATATTTATTTATATATATATATATATATATATATATATATATATATATATATATATATATATATATATATATATATATATATATATATATATATATACATATATATATGCAGGGTGGACAATTAACAGAAATATATACATATTAATGATTTATTTGAAATTTGAAAGAGCAACCATTCCCATTATTTATGGAATACTATGTAATTGTTATCGAACTTGGCACGCTTTTCAATGATCACTTGCGGCTTCCGATCACCAGATCCGGCTGTTTTGTTGTTAACATAGCCGCCGAAGATGCACAAATGCACTTCGTCAGAAAAGATTAAGGAAACTAAATAGTCCACCCTGTGGATATATATATATACATATATATACTTACTTATATATAAATATATATATTATATACAGTCAGGGACTAAAGTTTAAATACACCCATAAAACATCGCTTTAAATAAAAATAA